>CAXDID010001208.1:0-54748 GCA_963988835.1 Hexamita inflata
TCCTTGAGGTGACGGTGGATACGACCGACTGGGAAGATGACGCCAGCACGTGCGGATCTGGATTTAGATTTCTTATCGAATGACATTTAACTGAAAGAGGAGGCGTGTTGCTGGATTTCTGACGTAAGTGATCAACGTATAAAGAACTGAGCGAGTGAACAGATGCTACAATAATTAGCGTTTATGAAATATTGTGCCAAATATTTCACTCCTTGAGCTGCCCTTTAATTTTTGTGAAAGCTTCTAAAATTTTCCGAGATCAAAGTGGCACATACTTGCTAGAACAGATTCTCATATCACGAGATCGTCTATTTCGAACGTATTCGCAGTGACAGGTCTTGGCAAGTAATATTTTTTATTTATATGATATGATAATTATTTTGAACAAATACAGAAACTACTTGTTTATCAGAAGAGTACTTGAGAGAAGCGTCGTTGGCTAAGTCTTGAGCAGACTCTGAACAATTCCACCGCCGTTGAGAAACAAGCGGCAGCAGATTCAACCCCCTTCTACCGATGGTGTTACGGTATTCTTATGGCGAGTGATGGAGGTCGGTGAGATGTCTGAAGAGAGGTTGTTAATGAGAGAGTCTTGCGGCTCATGCACTTCTTTGGAGACATTAACGTCCTTGGCCCCTACTGTCTCTGTGACCTCGATGGCCTTGAGAACTTTGAAGTGATATATAAAAGCAGAAGCCTCGATGACGCTGGCTCTTTACGTCTGGATTTCTTTGTAATGGCTTTTGAACGTCAGATTACTTGAATACAAAGGGAAGGTTGATTAAAAGTTGAAATAAGGCAGCTCTCGTAAAAGTGTTGAGCGGCAGCGAGCGTATGTATATACATATATGACACGATGTTTATTGTATTTTCACTTCATTATGTAGTGTTGGCGATGATATTTTGAAAATTTAGTGGCTAATATTTTATGAGCTAGGTTCTTTTTGCACCACTGGATGCAGCCACTATTAATATTAATACAATGAAATAGTGCGCCTATAGTCACGGCACAAATATAATCAAATTATGATAGAAATAGTAACATGTCGCGGTGTGCCGCTGCTTAGCGAGTGACTTATTGTAGCGCCAATACGTGCTACATCTGCGCTTTGAGTGGCCACAACGCTATCCTTGAGTTAGCTAAGAAATCTCTTAATATAAATTGTTGATAATAACAGAATGTATAAGATACAATATCACTCTTGGGACTTCTTGCCCTTTTCAGACTTTTCCTTCTTTTCAGATCTTGGGACACCACCTTCTCTGA
The DNA here is from genome assembly GCA_963988835.1 of Hexamita inflata. NCBI lineage: Eukaryota > Fornicata > Diplomonadida > Hexamitidae > Hexamita > Hexamita inflata. The sequence continues at coordinate 1,268 of CAXDID010001208.1, forward strand.
TGACTATGTCTTTGAAGATGTCGTTGAGTTCTTTGTCCTTGCGGATGGCAGTCAAGATGTTGTTTGGAACAAGACGCTTGGTAGCTTTGTTGTCCTTGCGGGTCTCGGCTTCTTTGAAGACTTCTTCAACAACTTGTTGGAGAACAGCGGCCATGTAGACTGGAGCATCAGAAGAGATACGGTCTGCATAACGGCCTTCCTTGAGGTGACGGTGGATACGACCGACTGGGAAGATGACGCCAGCACGTGCGGATCTGGATTTAGATTTCTTATCGAATGCCATTTAACTGAAAGAGGAGGCGTGTTGCTGGATTTCTGACGTAAGTGATCAACGTATAAAGAACTGAGTGAGTGCACAGATGATACAACAATTAGCGTTTATGAAATATTGTGCCAAATATTTCACTCCTTGCGCTGCCCTTTAATTTTTGTGAAAGCCTCTAAAATTTTCTGAGATCAAAGTGGCACATACTTGCTAGAACGGATTCTCATATCACGAGATCGTCTATTTCGAACGTATTCGCAGTGACAGGTCTTGGCAAGTGATATTTTTCATTTATAAATATGATAATTATTTTGAACAAATACAGAAAATCACTTCTTTTGTTTATCAGAAGAGTACTTGGAGACAGCGTCGTTGGCGAAGTCTTGAGCAGACTTGAACAATTCACCGCCGTTGAGAACAAGCTTGGCAGCAGATTCAATTTCCTTCTTACCGATGGTGTTACGGTGGCTCTTGCGGGCGAGGATGGAGGCTTCGGTGGAGATACGTTCGAAGAGGTCGTTAACGAGAGAGTTCATGGCTTCCATGCATCTCTTGGAGACACCAACGTCCTTTTGGCCCTTGCCGTCTTCAGACTCGATGGCCTTGAGAACTTTAAGGATATATGTGCCATAGGTTTCGACACGCTTGGCTTTACGTTCGGATTTCTTTTGTATTGGCTTAACGTCAGACATTGAATGATGAAAGTGGGGAAGTGTTACTTTAAAAAGTTGAAATAAGGCAGCTCTCGTAAAAGTGTTGAGCGGCAGCGAGCATATGTATATACATATATGACACGATGTTTATTGTATTTTCACTTCATTATGTAGTGTTGGCGATGATATTTTGAAAATTTAGTGGCTAATATTTTATGAGCTAGGTTCTTTTTGCACCACTGGATGCAGCCACTATTAATATTAATACAATGAAATAGTGCGCCTATAGTCACGGCACAAATATAATCAAATTATGATAGAAATAGTAACATGTCGCGGTGTGCCGCTGCTTAGCGAGTGACTTATTGTAGCGCCAATACGTGCTACATCTGCGCTTTGCGTGGCCACAACGCTATCCTTGAGTTAGCTAAGAAATCTCTTAATATAAATTGTTGATAATAACAGTATGTATAAGATACAATATCACTCTTGGGACTTCTTGCCCTTTTCAGACTTTTCCTTCTTTTCAGATCTTGGGACACCACCTTCTCTGATGACTATGTCTTTGAAGATGTCGTTGAGTTCTTTGTCCTTGCGGATGGCAGTCAAGATGTTGTTTGGAACAAGACGCTTGGTAGCTTTGTTGTCCTTGCGGGTCTCGGCTTCTTTGAAGACTTCTTCAACAACTTGTTGGAGAACAGCGGCCATGTAGACTGGAGCATCAGAAGAGATACGGTCTGCATAACGGCCTTCCTTGAGGTGACGGTGGATACGACCGACTGGGAAGATGACGCCAGCACGTGCGGATCTGGATTTAGATTTCTTATCGAATGCCATTTAACTGAAAGAGGAGGCGTGTTGCTGGATTTCTGACGTAAGTGATCAACGTATAAAGAACTGAGTGAGTGCACAGATGATACAACAATTAGCGTTTATGAAATATTGTGCCAAATATTTCACTCCTTGCGCTGCCCTTTAATTTTTGTGAAAGCCTCTAAAATATTCTGAGATCAAAGTGGCACATACTTGCTAGAACGGATTCTCATATCACGAGATCGTCTATTTCAAACGTTCTTCTTCTTTAATTAATTATTAATATTTTAAATATAACATAATAACATCACTATTGTTCTATTTAGTCAAAAAATCTTATAAGGAATGCAGGCTTGTAAGAAGCAAAACTAAATATTTTATGAAGTTGTTTTATTATGCTCTTGTAGATCAGTTGGTTAGATCGTTGGTCTTATGTACCGAAGGTCGTGGGTTCAATCCCCATCAGGAGCAATATTTTACTAGTTTTATATAGAAGATATGTTTTTAATTATACGCGTATTTGCTAAATATCTATCCATTTTGCCATTAACACTTCAATTATGATTGATGTTAACTGTACAACTGTACCCGAAATGACTGTGATACTATTCTCTGGTGACACAACATTTGGATGTTGCACTAAATTCTTTTAGTCTTTAAATTGCATTTCAAACAAATTTGAAATCACTCACTGTGGTGTTGTCATTCACCAGTCTGCCAAACAACTTATAGATAAAATTAATTCTGGAAAATTTAAAAATTTGCAACCATAAAATTATTAGTCTGTCATAGCCGATTTACAATTTGATGATGATGTATTAAGACCTTTTGTTGTTGAAGCTCATATGCCATTTGTTCACATTCGTCCTCTGGCACCATAACTCACTTCTTATGACGGAAGAATGTATATGCGCGTACCGCAAGTTAATTACAAATAAATGTGCGATTGGGAATCAATGATTGGTGTTCCTTATGAACGCAACTGGTTCGATATGTTATGGTCCACCTTGAAAATAGACACGAAACCTGATGCGAAAGATCTTTATTGTTCAGAACTTGTGGCGTTGGCATGCATTGAAGCAGGTCTGATTTCTTCTTCAACTTTCAATGTCGTTCCAGAATATCTAGCTACTCCCGCCAAGAAAAATGATATTTTGAGAGACAGCTACGGAAAAGAAATCCCACTTAAAATAAAGTGAACTAACTATATCTACTGTACTACTCAAATTTTATCATTAAAATAATTAATAATTAAAATACAAATGCTTTTGAATTAATGAACGGAAGACATTCATTCTCTAATCGTTTCATCCTTAAAACTGCTAATCTAAAAGATGATAAATATACATCTACGGGTATAAAATGAAACTTGTTATTTCAAGCGTTTATCCCAACTCTTTCCACCTTTCTAGAATTTCTGTTGTGTGAAAATATTCGTGACCATAAATTATTAATAATCAATTATTATATAAACTATTATGTGTTTTTCTCACGATCATTCCTCTTCTGTGTCTTTAACGTTGAACCAGCCGCGCACGACCGAAATGATCCTGTCCATGTCAATTCCACTCTACGCATCCGATTTGTACTCCAGTTTCCAGAGCATGGTACGCTTGAGCTGGTTTATGAGCGTTCCGTTCAGGTAAATGGGCACCTTCTTCAGCCTTTGGCAGTCGTCCTCGTTGTTCTCGTCGAGGTAAGGGGCCCCTGTGAAGTAAACGTTACTGTCTCTCAGGCAGAACACAAGTAGGTTCCTCTCGACCACGAACCAGACCGGGTTTGTTTAACAGGTGAGACAGTGCTGGTTAATATGATCTGCTGATAAACAGGTTGAGCAGATAGTCTGACCGCAGTACAAACAAATAAGGTGAGCGGGTGAGTTGCAGGCACATTTCCTCTTGTTGAAAGTTTTTATTAATGAGACGTAGTCCATCTTGAAAAACTCAGCTAAATTCAATTTAAAAGGTGAAACGGGATTAACTGTACTTAATGGTGGTTAGGAGATAGATGCAATTAATTAGCAGCGCTGAGCGAACTTTAATGAAGAGTAGTACTCAGACGGATCAGATAGCTAATCGGTTACTAGATGCTTAAACGGAGTAGAAAGGAGAGCTGCAATATTATCTTCGTGGGTATTACTCAACTAAGCAAAGAGCGCCGGATCAAACTTTGAAACTCTGAACACGGCTAAACAATCCTTGATTATTTACGGCTCAAGAGCATAACTGTACTCGTTGTTGAACAAGATTGACCTCTTTATCTAATCGCAGATAGTTTTTGATGGAACGTTAGATTCGTAGTAGAAATAATCTTAATCCAACTTGTCCACCAAATAATTAAAAATCTGTAAAGCCAAAAGCATAAGCGAGCTTATCACACTTAATAACTCTTTGTAGACTCTCTCTTTTTACTATATGTCAGAAAATACATCCAAAGATTAACGAATTGCAAACTACTTAATGTTTTAGTAAATCAGTCTTACCAAGAATGAAACCAACGATTCCATATAATTTATTATATTTAACTTTAATAGTTTTTGAGTAGCTTCAGCTGATTCTAAATCTACCTTTAACACATTTTTCAATATTTCTAAATCAATTCCAACACACTAAAATGACTCAGCAAATCTTTTCAATTAATCACGAATTTCTTCGAAATCTTCAGTTTCTTGAGCAAAAGGCAGATTAATGCTTTTAATTATTGTTGAAATTTAGCGCAGAGATATATTTTCACAACCTATTGCTGGTAATATCACATTACAGCTCTACCTGCAAATAGCACAGGATTTTTCATCTTTATAACACTCTGAGTGAATGCGATGTGTGCAGGTGTGAATTATCATGTTAAACTATTCTTCTTCGTTTTCCATTTTTTAAGTGAGAATATCTTTTTTATTTGTTGTAATTGAAAATTTAGGTATTGAAAGAGGTTACACTTCATTATTGTTTTACAGTTATTACTAAAGAATGGAATCTGGAAGTATATAGCAATATTAGCTAAGTATTTTTTCATTTTCAGAACCAGTACAAATGCTACAACATGAGTCGAATTACTAAATTAATTTTATATTTTTAACCAACTCCTCATCAAATTCATTATTTGATTCAATATTGTTTTAAATAGCATCTTCAGTAATATGAAGCAGTTCTGATTTCGTATTATTTTGCTTTATTTTCAGTTATTTCATCTTATCGCTAACATTAATTTTACTCTTTTCTTGTTCTTATTCTTATTTAACAATTATTTCAATTATTTATTTTAGTTATGCTGGTATTTAACCATTTTATAAAAGAATGTTCAACTTCAACTTGATTTGTTGGGAAGTTATTATTTCATTATTAAATAGTTTAAAATTTGAAATTTCTGACTTTATTAAAATTTATCTTAATGCCACAAATATTAAAATTAGTTCTTATGAAGTTTCGTTAAAAGAATGTACGCTGTTTAAGTACAGCCATGTTAACTGCATGACAGCTTATATTACTAATTCATGTTCGAATACAGCTGGGCATATTATAGGTTTATTTTAAATTTCCCCTGGAGTGATACGATCGAACTTAGTAAGTTCAGCATATTTTTAGTAGTTATACGTAAATTAAGGCAATGTATTGTAGAAAGAATCAAATATTGATATTTACGATAATACTTTTGTGTTTAATTAGTAATATGACGCTGTTTGTTGTGACTAATATAAATCAGTGGAAACTACATTTTATTCTATTTTATCAGCTAACTCAGAATACATTTATTTGAATGAATCAGCGTTATGGAATGGCACCTCTTCTAAGTAAGTATTTAAAACCTTTTCAGTTGGTTTAAAATTCTGAAGGAAAGCGTGAATGACAAATTTTTCTTTCATTTGACTTGGAGAGCTGACTGTTTAGTCTTTGTAGGTGATAGTAACTAAATCGCAAATAAGTCTTTGAAGAATGCGGTGCATGCGGTCGCTGCCTTCTGGGTCATTTTTTACAACTCTATCGGTATATTTACCGGTTTATGGGTGTGCAAAGCCGTATATTTCGAATATTTGGAAGATGAAGTGGTCAGGATTGGCTTCGATTAGTAATTATTGTAGTACGTTGTAGTAGTGGTAAATATTCATGCAGTAGCACATTTCTGGAGCGTAGAATCTGTTAAGTATTTTATTCGTGTCTCCTAGTCTGGTGAATCCGTTTGTTACGTACATCGCGTGCGTAAGCAGGCTGCGCATGACGAACGTGTGCATAATGTATGTGTTATATTTAGGTAGTTGATTCGTGAATCTTATTTTCGCGAGTAGATTGCTTATCATTTTGGCTGTTTTCACTCCATTATCGCATGAGTTCTTTACGTAGTGCTCGTGTGCGTTGATCATCATGGAAATCACGGGGATGTAGCTGTTATACACGAAGTAAGTGACTGACTGGGCTTCATCCACATCGCTGACAATGAGCGGCTGCGCGTTGTGGTACCCCCACGTGCACGCAGCTTGTGGTAAGTAGTTATTAGTTGCGTATTAAAAGTGGTTTTTGTTCTTAGTCGAGTTCACCAGAACAAACTGTAGGCACGTTTGTAAAACGTTTTCGATTATTTTCAGCCCGTTCACGGCCTCTTTAACCAGTTCAACTTTTATTTCCTCGTTCGTTCTTACGATTTTGCTCTGTAAATCGATTACTCGGTCGAATTCGGTTCCGACCACGGCTGAGCAATACGCTGACCAGGCGAAATTGAAGGACTTTATGTTCTCGTGTGAGATCAAATGGAGGTTTTTTACCAGGGTATCATCGTCCTCAATACAGTCTTGGTCGCGCCTGCGTGGGAGGCAAGTGTTAGAACGCGGCATCATGGACAGGAAGTAGATGAAGCACACGAGTGGGTTTGATAGTTGGACGGCTGTGTAGTGCACGTTGGAACTAGCATAAATCTCAGCTAGGAGCTTGTACTTCAGATTGTACAACTCGAAAATTATTACTTTATCTGCGTCTGGCTTGAGCTCAGGTAACGTTTTGTACATTTAAAGAGCTTAAAGAAGCTTCTAATGCGCTAAAGAAACGATATTATCATCAGAAGTAAGTTGCTTCAACTCATTCAATCCAGTAAGCAAAAACTACTCAAGACCACTACACTATAATTGCTAATAGCTCTCATCTGGGGTTAGATTGGCAAGTAACAGCTGCGCACTCAAATATCCAGTGAGCTCGGTCACTGTGAACATTATCGTGTGCAAATCATCTAAGTGAATATTCGAACACAACTACACCGGAGCAGAAGCCCAAAGAGTCTTTACAGCCTTTGCGCCAACTTACTTCTCAAGTAGCGGTAACATAGTAGATTTCACCAAATCGTCGTTTTTAAGATAAAAATAATACAGCAAAATGGAACGATAAGCAGGTTCAGAAATCTAGTCGTTTACTAAGTGACGGGTAATTTCATGAACACTTACTAACGGTTAGTAGTTTACCAAAGTTTCAAGATGCGAAAATAAAGCAATTAATGGATATTATGAGAAATCTTGCTTGTTTTTAAAATCTGTCATCATTTACGGAATATCAACAAATGGACATATCATTTACTTTATATCTATGTCTTTTGTTAAATCGGACGGTGAATTAATCTATTAAATAGAAGAGAACAGTAAATTTGTAATAATTCTTCTGAATGCATCCATAGGATATGTGTAAAACAATTGTGTAATAAGCACTTATATTTAAAGAGCTTTTGATTCATTATTATTTTAAATGCAGTTCAAATACTCTACAAATAATTCGTAAATGAATTCGGCTACTTTTGCCAAGTCAAAATATTGTGAAAACTCAGATAACGGTTTTAATACATGAGATCCATAGTGTTTAGAGCAAAAAGCTTCTTCTTTTATACTAAATCTAAAGCCACAATCGCACATTCCGTGAGCTGATTTAAATTAATATTTATGGCCACGATGATGTTCTTCTTCAAAGCATTCCAAACAATAAATTGAAAAAGGATCTGAGCTACATGTTTCACATTTGACTGCCATAACATTATTCATTATTTTACCACAAACAGCTCTTGGTAATTATTGGTATAGTTTTTCAAGATACAACATAACTTACTTTGGGTTATTGCATGAATTTAATCTAAGTACTTTTTAACCAAACAAAATAATTAATTGGTCACTATCAATTTCATTTCTAATACTTTATTAGATACTCATTAAATGAAGTGGTAAATAGGGAAAATAGATCGACAGCTTTATATATTAATTTGAAATTAAATATTATGTAATATTTTCACTTCTCTCTTTCATTGATGAGTTTAGACAAACTACGTTAACTCAAACAATAAGCGGATATCAAACAATAACAAGACCAAGCATAATAGTAGCTATTATAAGAAATTAACAAATAAACAACTGTTTAAATAGAAATAACTGGTCAAATATCAGCAGAAGATCAAGTCTTACTCAGGTAATATTCTGAAATAACCGATCACAATTAACTTTTTAAATTGATGTAGAACTCACTCCGTGAAAATTTATTGAATACTAACCAAACATATGAAGTTAAAGAATAATCAGAAAATTCTGATGAAGAAAACTACAACTTCGAGGAAGGCGAATTTATCATTACTGAATTAGATAGAAGGTCTGTAAGAGTATCCAATTTAAGTTAGAATGCGCTTGCTGAAGACGTGAAAATCTTTTGTTAACAAGCTGGTACTGTCAAATCAGTTGAAATGAAAAAGAAATTTGCCTTTGTTGAATTTGAAACCGAAGCAGATGCTGTAAAAGCTATTATGTAGCTGAGTAAAGGTTTAATAAAGGGCAAAGAAGTTAAAGTTGATGGAAGAAGAACTGTAATTAAACAAAGAAAGAAGTTTCAGTGATCTTTCGTTTAATATTATTCATAAACAACAAAATATACTCACAAGATATGTATATTATATATTATGTCAATAGTAGTACAGTCAACAAAAGACTAGAAAATTATTACATAAAATAATTTAGTAACGTTTTCAGAATTATTAAACGAAAATATTGATTTTAATAAATATACAATATATTTTACAATATTCACTCCACATAATATTTAATTGATAATTTATTTGAGTTTGTCCAAATTGGCTAGGATATTGACGGACTTAAAGCTAAGTATGATACTTTAAAGTAATAATTAAAAATGTATCACAGCTGTTTCCGAGATAATATAAATAATATATTTTGGATGAAAGATGCAATTAAAACTAAAGTTGATGATCTTGTAGAGCCAAGTAAAAGGTTATAAAGTACTCAAAATAACTTATTAGACACAATTAACCTTGTAGATGATGTAATAAGAGCTGTTAATGCTATTGATCATTATGATGTGGAATAGGTAGAAGAAATTGAAGAACTTATTTGAAGTTTTTTGATAGTTTAATTTTGTGATTTAGGTTGTTTTCAAGTTCATAATTATGTTAATTTATTGGTTCGTTTATAAATGGTTCTGTTTTAATTATTTTCTAGAAGTAATCGTTTCTATCTCAACTCTAAACGCTCAATGATCATAAAGTGATTATTAAATAAATTGACTCACTTAACTGTAACCTTATCATCAGTACTAAGGCTCAATTTAATCGTTCCATCTTCATCTCATAAATCATGACAATCGACAAATCCAAACTTAGTTACACAATTAAATATAATAAGAATTAATTAGATTTTGAAAATGATATTATATAACAAACCATAATCTCGCTTATAATACTTATAAGTATTATAATATATAATTATAAGTAAAAACCTTAGAGTAATAATTCTTTTAGTATAATGAAAGATTAATAATGCGGAATTAAATTAAATTTCATTTTATTACTGAATTCAATCTGATTTCATCCAGTTTACTCTAGTTTAAGTTATTTAGAAATGTAAGTAATTTTTCAATATTCCAACATATTTCCTTCTTTTTAAAAGGGCCTTTTAGCTATATTTAATCTAATTCTATAATTCATAAGACAAGAAAGTGTTTTGGAATTTTACTAAATCAATCATTTACATGAAACTGACTGTGCATAAATATAGCTAATATCACGTATATTTTTACAATATTCACTCCACGTTCAAAAATGGATAATTTATTTGAATTTGTCTAAATTGGCGAGGATATAGATGCATTAAAAGTCTAGCGTGATGCTCTGAAATAACAATTAAAAGGTTATCACAACTGTATCCGTAGTCGTTTGACAAACAAGTTTATGATGGGAAATGCAATTGTAAAATTAGTAAAAGACTTCGAAGAACAAGGTGCCAAGTTAGAATATAATAGAAACAAATTAGGACAAACGTTTGCGTAAATAGATGACGTTATTAAAGCTTATGGTCATATGAATCATACTGACATGACATAATTAGAATAACTAATCGATGAATTACATAAAGAAAACCCTGGCAATTCTAGCGTTGAAATTGTTACTCCTTTAGAACTAATGTGATTTCGCTGTCTTTAATATAATAACCATCTTTTATCAAGCTATTTTTTATTTGTATATGTTTAAACAAAATTATCAACAAAATTATAGTTAAAGTATAAGTTAAAAATATTATATTATTATTAGTTTATCACACCATTAATTCTGTTATTTCTTACAATATTTGTGCAGTATCCATTCTATCACTAAAATTGTCATTACCATCACATAGTTATTAGTTTAAAACTTCGATTATACCTAAAATTTTTCTTTAATGTTCTGTTTTTAGAGCTCCTTCTGATTTTAACTTGAGTGTTTTTAATTTTAACTTAAGAGCCGCTAGTTTTACTTCTATGATGCCATTTGGATTGTTTATCTCTGCTATTTTAATTTCAATGTTTCTAATTTAATCTTCAAATGGATTTATAAGTCCTGTTGTGCTCAGTTACATCATTGAATGTTCTTCTTTTAGATTTTTAACTTAAACTTTATTTGAAATTTGCGGCGATGCATTGGGCATAGCATATCTATGTTTTACAGGAGAATTACGTAATAACTTTACAACATCTTCCGTTTTATCAACAGGAGATGTTCGTAATTGTTCAGATGTAAGTTGAGATTCTGGTTAATATGTAATCACATTCTCTTTTTATGATAATGGCACTAGTTTGCCTAAAAAATCACGTAAATTTTATATAAGTTATGATAGTGGTAACTATTCATCTAATTATTAACTGAATTGTTAAGCAGATATTTAAATCTCAGAAATATATTATTCAGCCTTCATTAATCTGTCTTATAAATTTGTCATATTTGTAATATCTGACATTATTCCAATTTATGAGAACTGAAAATTTCTAAAATTTCTATTAAATTATTTGAAATTGACAATAAATATTAATACACTTCAAATTATTAGAGTACTACATTACTTTGCACATAATAATTTGTCACTTACTTATAAGGAAGTTTTACATGAAGGAATTCCCTTATACGTGAGTTTACCTACCTCCTTATAAGCGAAATAGAATTATTTTTATTCATAAATAATTTATGATAAATATAACAGTATAAACAAAATATTTAAGCTACACGACCCTAAAAAATACTCTTTACTTTGTTTGATTACAAAATTTCAAAGAATATTATAAATATATATCATATTAATGAACTTTAAAAATATATGACCATCAAAAAATCATTTAACAATGCTCATCGATTCTATTACAGCAGAATTTTTCATATTTGTGATATTATTTCTTCTAATTTTATCATTTAAAAGGATAATTGCTTATTCTAGTTAATCTATTCTAGATTACTGCTAGCTTGTAACATTTACCAGCTGTTCTATTTATGACTACTGAATTTCTTACTTTTTATTTTATTGCTAAATATGCAAGTTCATCATTTTGTTGTCTTCAATTAATTGTTAAATTTATGAAACTGTCATTGAAGTGGAATATAACTCTTCACTAACAACAGATAATTTAAATAACAAACTATCATTACAATCACATTAATTCTTCAATTAATTCCTCTTAGCTAGTCAATATTGTGATTCATATTTTCATAAGCTTTAATAATGTTATCAATTTGTTCAAATGTCTATCCTAATTTGCTTCTATTATACTCTAGTTTGGAACCTTGTTATTCAATATTTTATGCTATATTTTTAATTTCTTTATCTGATATTTCTATTTATTTCCTAGTGATATAATAATGATAATCTTTTAATTACTATTATAAATTATCGTGTTTGACTTTTAATGTATCAATATCCCTAATTAATGTATCAATTTCATCACATCCTAATATATTATTCATTTTAGAATGTGGAGCGAATATAGATTAAATAATAAGCTAAATAATATATAGTAATTTCATGAAGATTAAATAATTGTTTATTAAATAATTGCAAATATAGTCGAACCCGATAAGTTCATTTCCAAATTGGGCAGAGCCCAAAATGTTCATTTAATTCCAATGTATCCGGGACGATGGCCAAAATGTTCATACTGTGGTCAATTAGCTCATACTAGGTTACATAGTTTATTTTCATTATATTTTTCTTTTCATAAATGTAACACTATTGTGTTTAGCTACCACTTCAAAATGATCATTTTGACTTTTGGTACATTGGATTGAATTAAACGCTTTGAGTTTTGATTTTAACTGACAATTAACAAATATTTAAATAAGGTTAGACCGAGAGCTACGAGATGGATAACTATAACTTCTAATGAGCAGTGTATCACTGAAAAACGAAATATACAATTTGATGGTTAAAATACTCCATTGGGCATCGATAGTTTAATTTTGAGCAATTTACATGACATGTATTTACGGGTAAAATTATCTGAAGAGTGGCAGACGAAATACGAAGTGTTAGTATGTCCATAACTTGCAAAAATTATGAAATGCGAATAGATTACCCATATCTCATACTATAATATCTTATAATTTGAGTTTGGAGATGATATTCTGGATGATATACTGAAATCTCACAAATAGTGTAATCTAATCCCTAATCAATTAAATAGTTTATTATTCAAACTATTTAGCCCTTAAATTAGAAACAAATATAGTAAAATCACATGTCTTGAACGATACTTACACACTTTATATTATATATTCGTTCCTGATGTAATTTTTAGTGTAAAATCAATACATATAGTCAGCGACTATTTAGCAGAATTCGGCCCTGTCTTGGTACTCTGTGAACTTTTCAAGAACGTTCCCGTTCATGTCCCAGTCGACTATCGTTCCTCCTTCGACGAACTTTCCTTTGTAGAGGGAATATTTAACGTTCAGTTCGTGGAGTGGCGGATTATCAACGCAGAACTCGATGTACTCGTTTATGCTCATAAACTGAGTGTCAATAGATTATTATTGAGATGTTCGAATCTGTTTTTACACTATTTGAACGGATTTGATAATTTCAAGTTGTTCGTTTAATATTTTATAGTCATCGGTGGTTTGCACGATTAATAATGCGTCCGAGCTCATATTAATAATCTCCTCGCCCAAATCCAGGAACAAACTAGATTAAAAATCTAGATTTAGTGAATATATTGGAATGCTTGAGTCAAATTAAAATAAACAAGTACCAACTGATAAATATAACTTATCGTTAAATATATGCGCACACGAAAAGGGCATTTAAACTAAATCAGGAAGCAAATACAGATTTTTGTTCCCGAATAAATACAAAGCTCCGTTTTACACAACAAATCCTGCGTTCTCATTCACAAAGTCACACTTAATTACGTTACTGCCATACAAAAGCAACCCAGATAAAGCTAGAACCAATGTATCGTTGAAAATGATTCCAGTAGCTTGAATTTTTGTTGATTGCAAAAGCTCATCAACATCTGAATATTAATCATCCTGTTCACGATTCGCATAGTCAAATGAATTTTCACCTATTATATACGTAGAGTCATGGAATTATACACTTGATGCTGATTACTCACCAATACAACGTAAGTTAGTTGTAAACTGCAGTAACTTATCACCTGTGAATACGTAAATCCTATTATGAATAAATAAACCGGATATTACTTTATCTATTTCGCTGATTTGTGTGTAAAGCTCAAGCTATGAATTATTTAATTTAAATACTACATTTGGGTTGGTGATAAGATACAAGGTACTTTAATTTCGGAATAAAATACCATCGATTTCTAAATCTGATATTTTATGACCGTCTTTTGTGAATGTGATAAGTTGTGTTCCGTTAAGACAATATACAGAATCGAAAAGAAAAACAACATATAATTTCTATTATTATTAGTTTTATCGTTGAATAATGGGTATTTGTTGAGAATCGTATATATTTTGTTGATCGTAGTAGTACGTTGTGTCAAATGATTTGAATAGTTTTTTCATTGGGAGGTGGTAAATTAAAATCTTTCATTTCGCTATCTTTTAGCAAAGTTTCCGCTCCATGCGCAAATATAAAATGAGTAAGTAAAAGTAAACAGAGACCGCGCATCGTGCGTACAAGCTGGGTGAGTTGACGTATGACGAGCGTAAGTCGCCAAATTTGCAGGCGCACATTCATCAGGTGTTTACGTACATTGACGACGCGCAGTAGAATTTCATAACGTGTGATTAGTTTGCTCGTTTTCTGTCTCAAACGGGTGTGGTTGCTGACGAGTAGTCCGTGTACGATTTAGTTGTGTAGTTTAGGCAGTCTAAATTGGAGAAGGGTGCGTATTTTGAGAAGCCTCCAATCTCGCTCCAGATTAAGGAGTCCGAGTTCAGGGACATCGTGATGCAGAAATCCCTCCCCGCCGACGAAATTAAAGAGCTCAAGCACTGCTTCCATTAACTTGGACAGATTACGCCCAATTTAATCAACTCTCAGAACCAGCTCTCATCAACTTCACTATTTAATTAAATGCGGTTCTGGAACATAATGACCGACCAGGAAATTGAACTCGTGAAGGTCTTCTTCGGAACCGGCGGGAAACAAACAGAACTCGTAGACATCGAAAGATTCCTCAACGGAATGATCGAATGAGCTGCTTTATTTTTGCATTTTTGGTTTTAAAATGATATTATATAATCTAATATTAATTATACATTTTAATTACAGAGTGAACATTAGGAAGTCTCTCTCGTATTTAAGAGCAATAGTCATATTGATAAGAAAGGAAGAAACAAGTCACTTGATATTTGACTCTCTCTAAAAAACTATTAATTGTTCCTATATATGCGTAGTAGGCGCAACTTTCAATATACAAGTAATTAAGTAAAGATAGTGTAATTAATTCTTAAACAATAAAGAATATTTATTTACTGTATAAATAGTTTTATGAACGTGCACAATGTATTCAATTTGCAATTCACAAACAATCAAACAATCACAATGTGAAAGTCATAATAAAAACAATGAAAGCTACTTTTATTAAAATAGACCAAATATCAAAATTCTTTCACTCCATTAGATGGCAGATAATACTATGAGAGTTGTGGTTGTTGGAACTGGTGCTGTGGGAAAAAGCTGCATTACCGTAAGATTCGCACTTGGTAAATTTGCTAAAAAACATGATCCCACTATTGAGGATTTTTATCGTAAAGCTATTGAAGTTGATAATGAGATGACTATGCTCGATATTCTTGATACTGCTGGTCAAGAAGAATTTTCAGCGCTTAGAGACAGCTATATGTATGGAGGAGATGGTTTTATTATGGTTTATGCTGTCAACTCAATCAACTCATTTGAAGAGATCGAAAAACTTAGAGCTTAATTACTCTGCATTAAAGGTAAAGAAAACGTACCTATGCTATTAGTTGGAAACAAATGCGATTTAGAAGATAGAGAAGTGACAACAGAATAAGGTCAATAACTGGCTGATTAATATGGTTGCTCGTTTATTGAAGCATCCGCTAGAGAAAATATAAATATTTAGTAGATATTTACCAAGATAGTTCAATAGATTAGAACAGTTCAAAAGGAAGAAGGAACACTTAAGAAAAAAGCAAAGGGATGTAAAAGTGTGTGAGCAACATTAAATATTTGTTGTTATTTCTACAATATTTAAAAGGAAAAATAACTAACTAAACTCACTAAAAACTATTATTCGCTGTCGTTGATTGCAAGTCGTCCGCATTTATATTATTTATTTGAGAAAAAGGCTCAAACTATAAATCAGATAATTCATCATTGATCGAAGAAATAGAAAACGTTTTTGCAGCTATATTCTTATTATATGTACAAACTTAAGAGTTGCTATCTTAGTGACTGACTACTGGAACACATAATTTTGGTATGCATGATTTCATCATTGCTTATTGGTGTGGGTGAAATATCAATATAATAAAGAATTGTGTATATAGTGTGATTTTACAAAAAATATTTTGTGGATTGTAGTTTGTATGTGAGTTTATTACAACAGAAAAAGTATAGAATAGATGCGAATTTTTATATTAGCATTCACGTGTCTTGAAGGACGTTTTTCGGGCATTTACACACTTTATATAATATATTCGTGTCCCCGATGACATCAGTACCTAAGTGGTATGAGAGCTAGGCGGTCGCTTTTAAAAGAGATTACCGGGATTACCCGTTTGAATAACGATTAAGGAGAGAGAATAAAAATTTGATAACCGTTGACAATACAATAGTGATTTTAAGTTTAATTTTGAGGGAAACTCCCGGTCAAACAATAGAAATAATATTTGTGAGGTGTGTTATAATTTATTCTTAAATATTAATTAAATCTTCAAGCACTATAGAGAAGTGTTTTAGAACCATACTGTTCTTTAAAATACAAAGTAAATTAGTAAATATGTTAAGTTAAACTATTGGTTTTGTTGATTGATTTTGCTTGAGATTATAATAATTATATTCAACCCATATAAATAAACATTCCAAATACTTTTCCAAATACGTCGCATAGCCTCTAAACCCGCCAGTGATACTGTCCAGCCGTTATGCAAGTATAGTTGTAATTGGATAAGAACAAACAAGTACTTTTGATGTTATTCATATCAAATCAAAATGTGTGACAATTAAAATAAGTCAAATTTCTTTTAAATAGTAGATATTGCGTTAATATATTCTGAAATCAATTGAAATAAAAATAAAACTGATTTAAAAATAGTATAAATCTGTTGTGTACATTCTGTATGTATTAATTTATAGAATTAGTAAACAAACAAAGAATATTTTGAAGCATATTACGTTTTAAAAACACTAATGTATTTATCAATCATTGTTAAAATAATATGCTTATTTACAGCCTTATTATTGCAAATATTGTTACCGAAAGCGTTCCACACCACATTCTAATGCAAATACATAGCTTTACCAAAGCTGCTTCAATTCTACTTAATATCAATTTGAAAGATTCTATTGCAGTGCAATCATATATAGTTTAATACTTCTCATTTAATCCACAAAGTTATATGTGGTTTGAGTTATCATATATTTTCAATAAACCTGTTAGTGCCATCAAATCGTTTTACATAAATGTGTATTTGAAAGCATTTAATCAGCAATCGCGTTCTAAGTCCGAAGAAATTTTCTACAGTTCAACCGCAGAAACCTTGCTGTTTACGAAGCAGCTAGAAAAGCTACTTTAGCTTACTGAATCCGACTGACATTTTTGATATACATATTTAATTATATATCATGTTAATAATCTAGTTAAATGATACATTAATCAACATATTTTAATTATAATAAATATTCTTTCCCCATTCATTTTAATGAACTTTAATTCATATTAAATATGTTTTGTATTATTGAACATTGGACAGAATTTAAACAAATAATATTATATTTGCAATTTATTAACTATTTATAATTGAATATACTACTCCATTATTCATTACCTAACTCACTAAAACTACTGTTTGCATTCATTGCGAACCGTCAACATTTGTGTTGATTTGAGAGAATGGTTGAAACTCTAAATCAGAAAACTCATCGGTAATGGAAGAGATTGAAAACGCTTTCTAAATCGCTATCACGTTTTTGTTCACATAAACTTTAGAGTTGCCATCATCCTGGTTGACTTCTGGCAAGCATAATTTAGGCATGCATGATCTCATCATTGATTGGTGTGGTGAAACAAACTCTAGAGAAATATTGTATGTTTGTGTTAGCTGCATTGTAGTTCGTATTCATTTTGTAATGTAAGATTATTTTAGTTTATTCAGTTAATACCCAATAACTAATCACTTTAAACTACAAGCCAACATTTTATCGTAGGATTATCATTATAATGGTTTTCAAAATAATACATAATCAGATTTCAAAAGTGAAAATACAGCCCACAAGATAAAATAGCTTCTTTGAATTTGATTCATGAATTATAAAATAATTTACCTAAACTTTCCTATATCTAGCGTAGTCTTCCGGTATACAATTTTAACTAGAAAATTTAATCTTCGAAGTAGACAAACCATAATATATTCAAGAATTTGTTGCACCCTAAATATTAAATGATAGTTGAGGTGTTTCATGCTGTTATAAATAATAATCGAATCAACAATATCACTAGATCTGGGAAAGCAGGTCCCGGACCTCCTACAGGAAATCCGCTTCGTTTTAATTCAGTTCTTTTTCTTGGACGTTATTTATCTAAACAGGAGCGTCAAAAGCCTTGTTCTGGTGGATCCGCGAGTAGTACTTGTTCTTCAGGCAGACTGCTCCCCGTTCTGGGAAGACATTTCTGCGAATCGTGTTCCAATCGTTGCCGTATTTGTCCACAGCCGCTTTTAATTTGAACTCTTCCTATGAATTCCACTTGGAGTATGACATTGGAGTGAGGCACAATAAAAGGCGTTATATTCGCAGCTGATCTTGAATTTGTTTCTATACACCATAGGGAGATTTAATCCAAATCTCCAAATTATTATATTTTAATAAAACAATTGTTTCAAACTACACTGTAAATAGAGTGAATACAGAGCGTTGAGAATTTGAGTATATTGCAGAAAACATTTGGAATGTGAATATAATAATATGTTAATAAAATAACATAGTAACATATTACACTTTCTACTTGTATTCTCATTACAGTACTAGTAATAAATATCTTTGATAATTAATCTCCTGTAAAATATCACAAAATATCTCTGAGTATGTAAATATTTGTATATTTGTTTCTTTTAACAATACATTCGATTAACAAACAAATAGTTGTTATCTGTAATATCTAAGTAAAATGATATACTATTTTAGTCTATTTTCAAACTTGAAAATATATAAATTAATACTGAATCAATAATATTGATTCAACAGATTATATATTATTATTGATAATGTAGCAGGTCTATTATTTTCCTACTAAACTGGAACCGTATATTCACTATTTTTCATTCATCACTATTGAAATTGATTGAATAGTTCTAATTCTTATAATTATTTTATGCATTAGTTATATATTAAGAAACCTTACAAATTAATATATAATGCCGCAAATTTCTATTATTCCGATTGGCCAACTAAACAACAATAGCTAATTATTAATATCAATAATTTTTAATCGCTTCCAAATCTTTAATTGTGTTAACAGTTACTCCGATTCCGTATATTATTATATTTTACTTATATAAAACTCCATCTGATTCAAAAGAAACACATAAGAGTAAAACATGAAGCAAAATAAGTATAAATTTTGTTGATAAGAGTAAGGCGTGACATTTGATACTTTTTGGCCAAGCGGATAGATACAGAAAGTGTTTCACGCTCGTACAGTATTTATATTTTACAGTCAATACCATTACTTTTGGTTTAAATTAGCTAAATATTAGCTAGATAGATAAATAGATGACTAAGTAAACTGTGCTCAAAGCATACCTTTCTGTCATGTTGAATCACAGTACTCCTATGATAGGAGCTCTGAAAAGATTTTTCCATCAGACTTAAAATTCAAAAATATTTAACAAATCAGTCGTCTACAATGTTTACATATATTATGTTAACAGCACCTTAATTTATATTATTTTCAATATTCACTCCAAATTAAATGGATAATATATTAGATTTTGTTAAAATTAGCGATGATATTAAAGCATTATTAAGTTAATTCACCAATTTACCTATCTATTGTATATATTTTACATTTGAAGTGGCGTTAAATAATTATTCATATAAAAAATATTAATTAAAATAAATATTAAGGTGCATTACATTCAGATCACAAAATCGCCACCATAAACTAAATATAATACAATTTTTAATACATTTTAATTCAATTTTTAAAATTACAATTGGTACATTTTAAATCTAGCTGTGATTGATGTAATTGATTATTGAGTGGATACCAAAAGATTGAGCTGATAAATAATCTCAATATATTCATTTCACTTCCTCGAGACGGCACAAACAGACTTCATTGAGACTTTCGAAAGCAAAACATGGGCTCTCGCACGCCAGTGTTTCCACTTTCAAAACGGGCTCAACCCGTCATTTATGCCCACTCAGTAAAGACCCAGCAGGGCCCTCACTGAGTCGTTAGCGGACCAGTTTCACCTGATTCGCTAACTTACTTTTTAGAAACTGGTTCTCGCTCAGTTCCTTTTTGCTCGTTATTTCCTTCGGCTTGCACGTGAGGTTGTTCCGTTGTATTGGCATTGCTTGGTGGTGGTTGCCTTTGATGCATCGTTTCATTAACTTGATTAGGTTTGTAATAATACTATTAATGGTATATATATATCGGCTCACTCTTTTGGTACTACTCCTTTGATCTCAATATATATGTATACCTCAAAATCGTTCTGTAAAACTTTATTGATAATATCATATTTATATGTATTTTTACATTATTTATAATTTGTCTTCTTATTGATATAAGTTATTTTGTGTTCACTCCTTTTGTGTTATGTTGGTTGCACACATTATGTTGGTTTCAGCAGATTACGTTTCCGCTATTTAAACTTGTTTTGCTTATTTTCTTTTAGAAACTGCAAATACGATAACTATAATAATTATAAATACAACAAAACATATAGCAACCGCAATTCCAGCACTCGCACCAGCCGATAACTTAACTGTCTCTGTTTCTATTATATGTATTTTAGTCTGTACCATGAAGTTCCTCATCAGCATGTAATCCTGCCCGTTTTCAATTTTTTCCTCAAGAATCTCTTTATCGTAAATATTGTAGCACTCTTTGGTGTAGTGATTTCTGCAATATAGTGCTAAACATGTGATGTTATCTTTTTGGCATGAATCAGCTTAGCAATCATTTTACCAAACTCCAGTCAGAGGTGATACACAGTCAAAAACTTTACAAAACTCGTTCTGAAGTACATTTTGGTTCTCGTCGTAACAATCAACTTGAAGTTTATTTTGTCTTTTAACGCAGTTTGGATCCAAAGGTGATTTAATACAGAAGAAATCCAGTTTACTATTTGTCTCCTAATATTCGAATATGTGAACGAGAGAGGTGTTGGTAAGAATATAAATGGTTAGGTAGTCCTCGTCACTATCGTCAATGTAGAAGTCAAGTACATTTGTGTAAAGTAGGTGCTACTATTTTGTGTTTTTCACGTACTAATAGAAGTTATTGTTTTTAATGTAATAAGACACGTCTGAGAACTCGGTCAAGTTGAAGCCGAGAAGTATTTTCTGGTAACCGTTTCCAACTAATCTCTGATAAACGCTATCAGCAGCAATTAATGGGAGAACTCCGTCATCATTAGTTCCCAAAGCGTAAACGTCACCGTTTTTCATGTAAATGAAAATAAAACGGTTCAATTCGTCTTCATACTCTAATTTTAGAATTTAAGTGGCATCTATATTATTAAGAATCAGCTATGTGTAATCATCGTACTCGCCAAGCCCTAACTGACCGCAGAAATGAGAATCGCCGCAATCACCCTTTATATAAATTCCATTGGTTGTTAACAGTAATTATTGATCATCAAATGCCATTTATTTTATGTTAGTAGGAATATTGTAAGATATTACTTTCTCAAATTTGAACTAATTTTAAACTTAGCTGTACAGATTACCATCATTAGCTAAGTAAGTTAACAAATCACTTTCACAGTATAAATAGCGCGCATTATCAATATTAATGTACTTAAACTGTATTTAGTATTTTGTGCTAAACAAAACTTCGCTTTCGCCTCTCGCCACTAAGGATCCATTTGATATAATCGCATATACTAATTTTCCACATTCAACAAAATCGATGTAAGCCCTATTTTCACGCTCTAAATATCCCAAGCGCAATTTAAGACTGGGTGAGTAACTAAACTCAACAATGTTTTGTAGTGAAATGATGAAAAGCATATTGTGGAGTGGTAAATAATTTCATTTATATTACAAATCGTATTATTGATATTAATATATAAAATATTATTAAAATATTGATTATCTAAAAGTATCTATTAATATCATTATCCACAAGAATTATTAAAATATATATCATTTTTATTTGGTTATAGTAAAATACTCATATATTTTTATTGCGTTTAGATGTATTGTTGGATTGTTGCTGTTGAGTGAGTCATGTTATTAATATCACTAAAACGGAACAGGATTTAATATAAGCTATTTGACGTAAGAAAATTATAACATCAAAATGTTTTCTTTCATTCAGCCATCAAATTTTCTTTCATCACTTAGTAAATTATTATAGTAATAGTAATTAATAATAATTAGTAATTAATAACTATGTTAATATTCTAACTTAATAGTATTACATTTATAATTATTATGTAATATTATTAAAAATTGATAACTAAATTAATTTTAATTATAATAAACTAAACTTAAAGATAAAAGTTTTAAATTAATCCATGAAATGTTGGAATTATTAATACAGTAGTTTGCAAATTCTGGAGTTTTTAATTTATGCTGGTTTCACCTATTAAAGTTTCAGGTTCTAGAGGTATCACATATTATAGTTCCATGTTTTAGAGGTAACACCTATACCAGGTTCAGGTTTAGGTAGTTCCATATATTAGAGGTTTTTAATTTAAGAGGTTTTAATTTAAGAGGGTCGTTTTTAATTCGAGAAGTTTCATAATTAAGAGTTTCAGGATTAAGAGGTTTTTAATTATCAAGGGCGTGCATTCTCAATAACTAGCATAAGTTGTCTAGATTTTTTCACTTCATAATGTTGTTTGAAATTTTTAAACAAATTTAAATAAACAAGTAATTTTTCAATATTTTATATGATTTATAATGAATATACGCTAAACGATTGAATTCAATGCCAATATTTTGTTTTATAATCATTTATGATATAATTATTAATATTGTATTCAAGTCACTTGATTACCTTAAGAAATACACATCTTGTTCAACAAAATTAGTATTATATAGTAAATACAAATAATCCTCAAGCGATTAATGTCGAGCTTACTGAAAATACGAAATATGAAAGTGTATCAAGCTATTACTCGAATGTCTTCAATAATTAATTAAATTAACGATATACTGAAGGATATCATTACTATATATCCAAACATTGTTATAGTTCATTGTCTAGATCACTATAAGTCTTTACGTAATACAAATTTTAAACAAATTTTAAATTTTTTTTGTATTACGTAAAGACTTATAGTGATCTAGACAATGAACTATAACAATGTTTGGATATATAGTAATGATATCCTTCAGTATATCGTTAATTTAATTAATTATTGAAGACATTCGAGTAATAGCTTGATACACTTTCATATTTCGTATTTTCAGTAAGCTCGACATTAATCGCTTGAGGATTATTTGTATTTACTATATAATACTAATTTTGTTGAACAAGATGTGTATTTCTTAAGGTAATCAAGTGACTTGAATACAATATTAATAATTATATCATAAATGATTATAAAACAAAATATTGGCATTGAATTCAATCGTTTAGCGTATATTCATTATAAATCATATAAAATATTGAAAAATTACTTGTTTATTTAAATTTGTTTAAAAATTTCAAACAACATTATGAAGTGAAAAAATCTAGACAACTTATGCTAGTTATTGAGAATGCACGCCCTTGATAATTAAAAACCTCTTAATCCTGAAACTCTTAATTATGAAACTTCTCGAATTAAAAACGACCCTCTTAAATTAAAACCTCTTAAATTAAAAACCTCTAATATATGGAACTACCTAAACCTGAAACTGGTATAGGTGATACTTCTAAAGCTTGAACCTGGTATATGCGATACCGATTAATCGTGAACCTGGTATAGGTGTTACCTCTAAAACATGGAACTATAATATGTGATACCTCTAGAACCTGAAACTTTAATAGGTGAAACCAGCATAAATTAAAAACTCCAGAATTTGCAAACTACTGTATTAGCATTATTATTAACTAAAATTTGATACATCAAAAAATTAACACTGAAAATATAGGGTCCTTTATGTAAAAGTAAAGAACGTATTAAAAGGAAAATATCATTTTAAAATGTTTCTTGTGATTGAAGTCGATCGATTCAAATATGTGTTTAGATGTTATGCCTCAATAAAATCTGAATCTCCAAATGAAATACAAATTTCCAAATTCTACTTGAATTTTTAACAAAAGATGAATTCAGCTAGGATGAACACTTGATATAGCAACTCTATTTATTTGTAAGTAAAGATGGGTCAGAAGATATTCTCACTGTGCCGACTGGTAATAAAAGAGAAATGTTCTTCATTTTCTTAAATTCAAAGCCCGCTGGTACGGATCGGTTGAGTTGAGTGAGGGCAAGTCCTACTACGTTGATATATGCACTGTGTATATACTCACACGACAACTTTGACCTGGATCTACAGAGGGAATGTGTTTCTGAAACTATGCTTTTATAGGCTATTTTTTGTTGGTTTAT
This sequence comes from Hexamita inflata, assembly GCA_963988835.1. Lineage (NCBI taxonomy): Eukaryota > Fornicata > Diplomonadida > Hexamitidae > Hexamita > Hexamita inflata. Next base: position 25,694 of record CAXDID010001208.1, read on the forward strand.
TATAACTATTATTTATAACTTATTATATTTTTAACTAAACTCACTAAAAACTATTATTCGCTGTCGTTGATTGCAAGTCGTCCGCATTTATATTATTTATTTGAGAAAAAGGCTCAAACTATAAATCAGATAATTCATCATTGATCGAAGAAATAGAAAACGTTTTTGCAGCTATATTCTTATTATATGTACAAACTTAAGAGTTGCTATCTTAGTGACTGACTACTGGAACACATAATTTTGGTATGCATGATTTCATCATTGCTTATTGGTGTGGGTGAAATATCAATATAATAAAGAATTGTGTATATAGTGTGATTTTACAAAAAATATTTTGTGGATTGTAGTTTGTATGTGAGTTTATTACAACAGAAAAAGTATAGAATAGATGCGAATTTTTATATTAGCATTCACGTGTCTTGAAGGACGTTTTTCGGGCATTTACACACTTTATATAATATATTCGTGTCCCCGATGACATCAGTACCTAAGTGGTATGAGAGCTAGGCGGTCGCTTTTAAAAGAGATTACCGGGATTACCCGTTTGAATAACGATTAAGGAGAGAGAATAAAAATTTGATAACCGTTGACAATACAATAGTGATTTTAAGTTTAATTTTGAGGGAAACTCCCGGTCAAACAATAGAAATAATATTTGTGAGGTGTGTTATAATTTATTCTTAAATATTAATTAAATCTTCAAGCACTATAGAGAAGTGTTTTAGAACCATACTGTTCTTTAAAATACAAAGTAAATTAGTAAATATGTTAAGTTAAACTATTGGTTTTGTTGATTGATTTTGCTTGAGATTATAATAATTATATTCAACCCATATAAATAAACATTCCAAATACTTTTCCAAATACGTCGCATAGCCTCTAAACCCGCCAGTGATACTGTCCAGCCGTTATGCAAGTATAGTTGTAATTGGATAAGAACAAACAAGTACTTTTGATGTTATTCATATCAAATCAAAATGTGTGACAATTAAAATAAGTCAAATTTCTTTTAAATAGTAGATATTGCGTTAATATATTCTGAAATCAATTGAAATAAAAATAAAACTGATTTAAAAATAGTATAAATCTGTTGTGTACATTCTGTATGTATTAATTTATAGAATTAGTAAACAAACAAAGAATATTTTGAAGCATATTACGTTTTAAAAACACTAATGTATTTATCAATCATTGTTAAAATAATATGCTTATTTACAGCCTTATTATTGCAAATATTGTTACCGAAAGCGTTCCACACCACATTCTAATGCAAATACATAGCTTTACCAAAGCTGCTTCAATTCTACTTAATATCAATTTGAAAGATTCTATTGCAGTGCAATCATATATAGTTTAATACTTCTCATTTAATCCACAAAGTTATATGTGGTTTGAGTTATCATATATTTTCAATAAACCTGTTAGTGCCATCAAATCGTTTTACATAAATGTGTATTTGAAAGCATTTAATCAGCAATCGCGTTCTAAGTCCGAAGAAATTTTCTACAGTTCAACCGCAGAAACCTTGCTGTTTACGAAACAGCTAGAAAAGCTACTTTAGCTTACTGAATCCGACTGACATTTTTGATATACATATTTAATTATATATCATGTTAATAATCTAGTTAAATGATACATTAATCAACATATTTTAATTATAATAAATATTCTTTCCCCATTCATTTTAATGAACTTTAATTCATATTAAATATGTTTTGTATTATTGAACATTGGACAGAATTTAAACAAATAATATTATATTTGCAATTTATTAACTATTTATAATTGAATATACTACTCCATTATTCATTACCTAACTCACTAAAACTACTGTTTGCATTCATTGCGAACCGTCAACATTTGTGTTGATTTGAGAGAATGGTTGAAACTCTAAATCAGAAAACTCATCGGTAATGGAAGAGATTGAAAACGCTTTCTAAATCGCTATCACGTTTTTGTTCACATAAACTTTAGAGTTGCCATCATCCTGGTTGACTTCTGGCAAGCATAATTTAGGCATGCATGATCTCATCATTGATTGGTGTGGTGAAACAAACTCTAGAGAAATATTGTATGTTTGTGTTAGCTGCATTGTAGTTCGTATTCATTTTGTAATGTAAGATTATTTTAGTTTATTCAGTTAATACCCAATAACTAATCACTTTAAACTACAAGCCAACATTTTATCGTAGGATTATCATTATAATGGTTTTCAAAATAATACATAATCAGATTTCAAAAGTGAAAATACAGCCCACAAGATAAAATAGCTTCTTTGAATTTGATTCATGAATTATAAAATAATTTACCTAAACTTTCCTATATCTAGCGTAGTCTTCCGGTATACAATTTTAACTAGAAAATTTAATCTTCGAAGTAGACAAACCATAATATATTCAAGAATTTGTTGCACCCTAAATATTAAATGATAGTTGAGGTGTTTCATGCTGTTATAAATAATAATCGAATCAACAATATCACTAGATCTGGGAAAGCAGGTCCCGGACCTCCTACAGGAAATCCGCTTCGTTTTAATTCAGTTCTTTTTCTTGGACGTTATTTATCTAAACAGGAGCGTCAAAAGCCTTGTTCTGGTGGATCCGCGAGTAGTACTTGTTCTTCAGGCAGACTGCTCCCCGTTCTGGGAAGACATTTCTGCGAATCGTGTTCCAATCGTTGCCGTATTTGTCCACAGCCGCTTTTAATTTGAACTCTTCCTATGAATTCCACTTGGAGTATGACATTGGAGTGAGGCACAATAAAAGGCGTTATATTCGCAGCTGATCTTGAATTTGTTTCTATACACCATAGGGAGATTTAATCCAAATCTCCAAATTATTATATTTTAATAAAACAATTGTTTCAAACTACACTGTAAATAGAGTGAATACAGAGCGTTGAGAATTTGAGTATATTGCAGAAAACATTTGGAATGTGAATATAATAATATGTTAATAAAATAACATAGTAACATATTACACTTTCTACTTGTATACTCATTACAGTACTAGTAATAAATATCTTTGATAATTAATCTCCTGTAAAATATCACAAAATATCTCTGAGTATGTAAATATTTGTATATTTGTTTCTTTTAACAATACATTCGATTAACAAACAAATAGTTGTTATCTGTAATATCTAAGTAAAATGATATACTATTTTAGTCTATTTTCAAACTTGAAAATATATAAATTAATACTGAATCAATAATATTGATTCAACAGATTATATATTATTATTGATAATGTAGCAGGTCTATTATTTTCCTACTAAACTGGAACCGTATATTCACTATTTTTCATTCATCACTATTGAAATTGATTGAATAGTTCTAATTCTTATAATTATTTTATGCATTAGTTATATATTAAGAAACCTTACAAATTAATATATAATGCCGCAAATTTCTATTATTCCGATTGGCCAACTAAACAACAATAGCTAATTATTAATATCAATAATTTTTAATCGCTTCCAAATCTTTAATTGTGTTAACAGTTACTCCGATTCCGTATATTATTATATTTTACTTATATAAAACTCCATCTGATTCAAAAGAAACACATAAGAGTAAAACATGAAGCAAAATAAGTATAAATTTTGTTGATAAGAGTAAGGCGTGACATTTGATACTTTTTGGCCAAGCGGATAGATACAGAAAGTGTTTCACGCTCGTACAGTATTTATATTTTACAGTCAATACCATTACTTTTGGTTTAAATTAGCTAAATATTAGCTAGATAGATAAATAGATGACTAAGTAAACCGTGCTCAAAGCATACCTTTCTGTCATGTTGAATCACAGTACTCCTATGATAGGAGCTCTGAAAAGATTTTTCCATCAGACTTAAAATTCAAAAATATTTAACAAATCAGTCGTCTACAATGTTTACATAATATATGTAAACAGTACCTTAATTTATATTATTTTTAATATTCAAAATGATGCGAATATTGAGATATTTCATAAACTTTCTATATTATTCAACGATTTATATAAATTCTAATAATTAAATATTAATAAAATATTATATTTCACTCCACGAAATAAATGTGTCTGGAAAACACCACACGTTCTCGATTAGTAAAGTTATAGCAATTTTTTCTTATAATTTAAAAACAAATGAGTGCAAAACTAACCCAGTTCTACCAACATGTTACTATATTTGAATAATTCGAAAGCCATAACTGCATCGTTGTGCTATTATTATTTCAAGAGTATAAAATTTTTTCGCTAAGTCAGATTTAGTTTGGATTTGTTTGATGAGATATCTTAAATATTATAATTAGGTTATCTTATTGGCTCATGGAATAATTATATATCAAAATATAAATGAAATCTAAGTCTTCCTTAATAGTACGGTGAAGGATCAGACGATTAGGGTTGTGAATCCGCCAAAATTTGGAAATAACTGATGATGGTCCAGTTTACCGTACTTCCTTAATTGAGTCAAAATCAAAATTCTAACATTATGTCCAAGATGAACTTTGAAGTTGAGAAATCTTTCTTAAATTACAAAATAGTTAGGGTACTTGAGAGGTATTAAAACGGTTATGTTTTCGCCTCACAGCTAGTGTGCCAAGCTAGTAACAATGAGTAAGCTAAAATATGACGGTTTGAACAGCAACACATTTATTTATGAATGTGTTGTCACTTTTATTTAAACTTAACTCAACAATATAGTAGGAAAATAATCAAACTATTTCAATTCAAATTTGTGAACATTAAATTTTAGATGTCATTTTGTTAGAATGAATTTTCTAAAAAATAATATTAACTCTAAAAAGCTATTTGAGTTATCCAGTATGTCCCTAATAATAATCCGTCAATTGATTTGAATTATAACTTAACGTACCGTTTATATAAATACAATTAAAACTTCAGTTTTGACCAGTTTCATCAGTATACAACTACCAGTAGGAGATCAATACCTGTTCGCGTGTGCTTTATAAGTCTTTTGATTTAGTATAGTTGAGTTGCCGCTTTCAAGTTACTAAATAGTATTTGTTGATAGTTCAGTCTAAAATTAAGGCAAATTTGTACTATTTGAATTTTGATATAGTGAATTTTATAAAATTTATTTATATCAGATTTATAATAGGACAAAAGAAAAAGTATACTTTTTTTACTTCACACTTCAAATCGCACCAAGTTGTTATGTTATTTTAGTCTATTTTCAAACTGGAAAATATATAAATTAATATTGAATCAATAATATTAAGATTAAGCTCGACGTTTGACGTAAGAGCTGAAGAGGCATTGCTGGAATACTGGCTTTGTTTAGTGTGATCGATGATAGATTCAGTTGCGCTCCTCGCCGCATCATATTCATGAGATGCAGCTCGGCTAAATCGGTTGCGGAAGGTAAAATCCCCGATTCAAAGTGCTGAGCTGCCGTCAATGATCGGTATGGCCAAGGGCAGGAGTTTCTGGAACTGACTACCGCTCAAAGCATAAGAAATCCAGTCATCAAAACACATAATTTTTGCTTTACTATAATAAAAATAATATGTTTAATAAATAATATAGTAATTTTATAACGAGATGTTATTTGAAAAGCTGTACATGTATAAATCAGTAGAAGTTTTAGTCATATTAGCTCTTAAAATTAATATAATATATAATATATATTACATCACTATAATGATTTGATTCAGTTTTTTACTGGGTCAACATTGCATAGGTTGAATCTAAATGTTATAATATATATTATTTTTACAAATGAAAGATAGATTCAGCAATAATCTGAAACGTCAGTTTTTATATTTGGTCAAGTGATCAATGTAATTCATGTTTAAAACTCAATATTAAGTATATATCAATTCTCCACTCCTTCTCAATGATATTTGCAACTGTGATATGTTCAGTGAGATGGATAAAATGGTCGCCATAAGAAGCTTTGCAGAGCTTTTAACAATCTAAAGATGATGTATTGGATTTAGTCGAATGCAACTCAAATGTGTACTAAGTGATGAAGGATGGTACCGTATAAATGAGAGGCATGAAACACGGATTGTTGAACAAAGAGAGTTTTGAATTTGTTAAGCTCGATATTTCATCTGTTTCCAGAGTGTTTTGCGTTTCAGGAAAGGCCTTTGGTTATTTTACATAATCAGGATAGTGTATGGTTGAAAACGGCTTTGATTCAGGGAAACTCTAATTCACAACCATATAGAGTTTATATAAAGAGTTATAAGATGAACAAGTACTTTCTATTAATGTCTGGGTAGGTTCGGGTATCATATTTACAACAACTGGATTATTCGTATCAGGTAGTACCTGCACGGATTTCTTTTGTGGAATCGAAGATAAATTTTTTTATTCCTTTGAAAAAGTATCTTTTACTTAGTTCACCTCTCCAATAGCTTCTATCCGCATTCACGATGTTGACACCACAAACCTCTTCATTTATTTGGAAAATGGTGATGTGTATTTAACTGGAAAACCAGATAAGTTCCCAATCACTCAGGATTCAGTTCCAATTAGAAAAATTGGGAGTGGAATAAAATCAGCCTACCTTGGCTGGAACGCGTCCATACTACAAAGTGTTCTTTATTACCTGAAAGGAAACGACCTTATAATGTACTCAAATACGCTTTCTCCAAATGAACAAGTAATTAAAACTGGAGTTCGCGAAATGATGTACCAGGATAATATCATTTACGTGTTAATGGACGAAACAGTTGAACTTTTCTACGAGCGCTCAAAATTCACTAACAATATTGAGCTGTACTGCCACAGAGAGCCTTCAGACCCGTATTGCATCAAAATCCAAGAAAGTACATTCAAAGAAGCACAAGATTGCGCAGCTGATCCACAATCAGAAGTGTGTAAAATAAAGAAGTGTGCAACAAATTTCGGAGACCCTTAGTGCTCCTACTCAGGCGATTGCAAAGAAAATAGTACCTGCTGGGCGCTTTGGTGCAAGAATTCAGATTCAGTTTCGGAAAGCACACAAGAGTGCTATTCACAGTACTCGAATGTTACTATTTCACTTCCAACTTCCAAGAAAAGCTTCTTCAGAGGTAAATATTTATTCAGCGATGATCAACCTAACGATAACATTGACAATAATGATAACAATTATAAAATATCACCAGAAGCAGCAGCTGGTATAGCCATAGCGGCGTGCGTTGTAGTCTTTGTGTTGATTATAACCATCGTTATAGTGTAGCTGAAGAGAAAGCACGTGAATTCTAAAATAGTCACAGAATCAACTGAAGTTATACTCCCAGAGTTGACAACTGCCCAAAGTGTTGAAGTCCAATGATCAAAACTTCATATTTTTGCTTGACATTAAATTAATGATATATTATATTAAATATATAATTAATAGTTAGTTATAACTCATGATTACTAAACGTTAGATATAATTGATTTTATTTAGTATACTTATATTTTGGAACTATAATTTGTTGATTTCTCATAGAAACAAGTTAGGACGAATAATTGAAATAACAAACAGCGTTATTAAAGACTATGGCCTTGAAGCATTATGATGTGTAAAAGTTAGAATGGTTAATTAAAAAATTAAAGTGATGGTATTGTTGAATTTGATATCTAAATAGTATTTCAGTGTAAATATTTATCATATTTAAGGTTTATGCATGTCATTTTTATTTATATTAAACTGATTTTAAATCTCATTCACTGGGATTCGCCTTCTCACTTCCATCATGGAAGTTCCATGACTCTTATCGTCTAGGAATATATGAATACAATGATGACGCATATTCGTACTATTTTAAGATAAAAAGATATGATGCATATTTTTCGTTTACAATCTTTATAAAAATATAAATATTATGCAACTTTATAAAATTATCAATCAAAATATATTTATACAATCTTGGAATATGTATTTTTAATAATTTTTATAAATAAAAATTAAAACTATGCAACCTCCACTTTAATGTTGTGTGCAATTTTATTGTATGCTCGTAAAGCGCCAGATGCGATTGAGTGGCGCAACCGTAGAATCTATTAACTAGTTACGGATCGTTTTGCTTCTTTGGATGAAAAGCCATGCACAGATTTAACAAAGTATTGTGGAGGTACATACAATGCCCTTATTACCAAGTTAGATTACATCAAAAATCTTGGTTTCAATGCAATTTGGATCTCTCCACATGTAGAGCAAGTAGATAATACCACATCTGCTTATCACGGCTATTGGGCAAGTGATTTCTTCAAATCAAATCCATTCTTCGGTACAGACGATGAACTCAAGATAATGATTGAAGAGGCTCATAAGAGAGATATTTGGGTCATGGCTGATGTAGTCTACAACCATGTTGGAAGATGCAAAGGTGGTGGTGAAGATTTCAGCTGCCAAGTTACCTTTCCATTAAAGGAGCATTATCATACTGGTTTTTGCAATGATGATTGGAATTGTCCATTAGCCGGTCTTCCAGATCTCAATTAAACCAATGAGTACGTAAATAAGACTCTTATTGAGTGGGCTGAATGGCTCATTGATTTCTATGGTTTTGACGGTTTTAGAATAGATACCGTTAAGTGGATCAATCACGATTGGTGGAAGACTCTTCGTCCGCATACTCCCTGGTACAACGTTGGTGAGGTGTGGGACGTTACTTACGAGCGTTTAGCTGCCTACATGAATCCAGAGGAGGTTTATGCCGTTCTCAACTATCCATTGTCTTGCAGAATGAACGATGCCTTTTATTAAGGTGGTAACTCTTTACGTGTGTTTGAGGAATATTTCAGAGAGGCTTAGGACGCTATGGATGCCGTTGGTTCGAATCCAGCTGATATGGGTGTGTTCCTCGAGAATCACGACAATCCGCGTTTCCTCCACTACACCGGTGACAAGACCGCGTACAGAAACGCTCTTTGCATTTCACAAACTTGGATTGGTGTTCCGATCACTTATTACGGTGCCGAGCAGGATATGGACGGTGGTATGGACCCCGACTGCAGGAGACCCCTCTGGCAGTACGGTTACAACTAGTAAGCGCCCGAGTACCTCTTTTTACAGAAAATAAACAAAATGAGGGCCAAATTCGACTTCACGAACATGGACCAGAAGCTTTTAACCGTTGAGGACAACTTCCTCGCCTTCTCAAGGGGGAATAAATTCGTTGTCGCCGTTCAAAACAACGGAGGAAACAGTCAAATGGTGAAAACTGTTGACAGCCCGTTCGAAGCGAACGCAAAAGTTTGCAACATCTTCGACGGTCAGTGCGTCAACGTTGGCGGAAACGGGAAGTTCCAGGTCGTTCTGAACAAGGGAGAGCCCGCGATTTACGTCAGAGAGAGGGATTTGTGAACGAATTTAAAAAATTATATATATTATTTGCAGCTATATATGTATACTTATAATGTTATGCATTCATTATTTAAACTTTGTTCATTGAACATTATTTGAATGTTGTTATTCGCTATATAAAATAGTCTATCATTATTGTTAACATTTAGAAATGTGAAATCAAGCAAATTCTAAAATAGTCTCAGAATCAACTGAAGTTATACTCCCAGAGTTGACAACTGCCCAAAGTGTTGAAGTCCAGTGATCAAATTAAGTATTTAATATCATGGTGCATAATTCTATTCATGTTGCTGCTACGATTTAATGAAAGTATTGACCACACTAAACAACTATTGATCAAACTAAATATTTGATATCATTCATGCTCATCATCTTACCAATGTGCGGTTTATGTCAGAGAAGGATTTGTGAACGAATAATTTGTTTATATGTTATGGGTATTTATTCAATAATACTTGCAATATTATATTAAAAATCTCCATTAATAACTTATGTAATCTGCGAAGGAGGAAGAGTTCAAGGACCAGTGAGCTCTATATAATAAAGACTCTAACTAACGTAATTTATGAAAACAAATTGAAACCTCAAACACCACTTTTACGCCATCAAGTAGGATTATCATTCTACATATTAAAAAAATATTTTGACACAACTGTTTTAGATAGCGAGTTGTTGTAAACAAATGGAACACATGATAGCGTCTGTAAATGTCAGAATCTCGAATATATAAATTTCAAAACTACTAAATTTTGTTGATATTATTATACGGATGCCGATGTTATTTTCACAGTCTTTGTGGCTATTTATAATATATATTATATATAATAATTTAATTTGCTAGTTGATACGCAATACAAACCCAGTTCTTTCATCTAACTATGTATTTTCAAAATTGAATACATTCAAATGTATGTATTGAATTAACAAAGTACTATGATAAATGAAAGATCAACTGTGTGCGCAACTCTTTATAGTCAAACAGTTAGATAGAAAATTCGATTTAGTTATATTATTAAAGTTTTAATTTAATTTATTGAAGTAACATAATATATGTTTCTAACCTATTTTAAACGATGTTGTCATCTTCCACACCTTTTCAAATGATAATTACTGTTGTGTTGGCTAAGGTTAAAATGATACATCTGTCTCCAGATTTAGCGATTAATATAGCAGAGCTTTCAAACGACAATGCTTTAGACTTCGCCACGTGTGAATAAAATATGTACCAAGTTACTATGGATGGATCACTTGAAGTAAAAGGGATCAAAAAAGGGTTGCAATCTAAACGTAATCTTGGTTTTGTCGATGTTGGTATACAATCTGTTTCCAGGGTGTTTTGTGTCGATGGAGAGTTATGGTACTTGACTCAGTCTGGTTAACTAATGGCTGAAGACGTTATTGAATCTGGCAAACTCAAATTCAAACAAGTAATGACATAACACGTCCTTGATTTGAGCAGTACTTCTGATACGATTTTTGTAGCGACCACTGAAGGATTTTTCGTCAAGGGTAGTTGCTAAGATTTCAGATGCGGAGTAGACACTACGGAGTTTGCTGAGTTCTCAAAAATCACTTTCAGCCAATTTACATCGAATGTCATTTCTTTCCGCATTCATGATAGTCTCAAAAACGTTTTCCTTTACTTAGAAAACGGCGATGTGTACTTAACAGGATAAACAGACAATTTCCCAATAGTTCAAGATTCTGATCCAATCAGAAAGATCGGAAGTGGAATTAAAGCAGTGTAAATTGGTTATAACGCCTCAAATGTTCAACAAGTACTCTATTACTTGAGAGGAACAGATATGGTAATGTATTCTAACAAACTTACTCCAAAAGAGCAAGTAGTCATGACCGGGGTTCTTGATTATTTGTATTTTTAATAACATATAATGTTGAAGAAAGATAAAATTGAAATTTTCTAAGAACGCTCATTTAAAAAGAATTCTGTTGAATTATATTGTGGAAGATTTCCAACAGACCCACTTTGCGTAAAATTTTAATAAAACGGACAATTAAATTAGTAAGATTGTCCAGATGATAGCATATTGGATGTATGCAAAATAAAGAAATGTGAATATGGTCCTCCTGTGGCAGAGTGTCAATACAGTTAATAATGCGACAAAAATGTTACTTGTTGGGCACTCAAGTGTAAAGAAGATGATTCTATCACCAAATATCTGCCTGAATGCCACATTGACTACATAAATATTACTTTATCAACACCGCATTATAACGCATAAGATAGTTTCTTCAGAGATATGTTTTATTTCGATTTAGAGAAACAACAAAGTGTCAACAAGGTTTCTCCAGGAGGTGCAGCTGGTATTGCTATAGCAGCGTGCGTTGTAGTCTTTGTGTTGATTATAACCATCGTTATAGTGTAGCTGAAAAGAAAGCAACCAAATTCTAAAATAGTCTCAGAATCAACTGAAGTTATACTCCCAGAGTTGACAACTGCCCAAAGTGTTGAAGTCCAGTGATCAAATTAAGTATTTAATATCATGGTGCATAATTCTATTCATGTTGCTGCTACGATTTAATGAAAGTATTGACCACACTAAACAACTATTGATCAAACTAAATATTTGATATCATTCATGCTCATCATCTTACCAATGTGCGGTTTATGTCAGAGAAGGATTTGTGAACGAATAATTTGTTTATATGTTATGGGTATTTATTCAATAATACTTGCAATATTATATTAAAAATCTCCATTAATAACTTATGTAATCTGCGAAGGAGGAAGAGTTCAAGGACCAGTGAGCTCTATATAATAAAGACTCTAACTAACGTAATTTATGAAAACAAATTGATCTCATTTGAATTTGCATATAGTCTACTATAGATTATAATCATCTCTCTACAACTTACCGAAATAATTTACAATCTTTAATGTTACCAACTGTTGATCATTTAAGTTATAATTATATTTTGAAATATTAGTAATGGAAAATATCTGAAGTTAAGAATATAAATCAATTTTCACATGTTCCACGGCTTAATTATGCTAATTATCACAAAGCCCATAATAATTACAGCTACGGCAATTAAAATGTACTCCAAGTTCAGTACATCCTTTGGCTTGCTCACATCAATAATTGTACTAACCGGCAGTAACAACTGCCCTATTGATAGCTATCCAGTCACATTCTTAGTAGAATCTTTGTTCAAATACTTTTATATTTATGAATCTGTGAAGGAATATTCAGCGCAGTATTTGTTCTCAGCGTTCGGGAACCTCGCTTATGTACTCACATTCAACAAATTGCTCCCAAATAGTTCATTATCCCCGAAGGAAAACGTGAACTGATACGAACCAGATGGATATTCAAAGGGGCAAACAAGAGAATATTGAGCGCATACCTCTTCATTCGAGAGGGAGAAAACAATTTCGCTGAAGCAGCTCATTTCAGCTCGTGAATGCAGCGGGACAATTTGAATATCGCTATTTTTGTAGAATATGTACTGGGAAACGAGCTCAAAATTAACTATTTCTTAACGCAGCGCCAGGATCTCAATGCACTGTGATTCGTTTACTGATAAGCTGCACGAGAGCCATTCAAATGTATTATTTAGTATCTTTCCTTGTGGTTTGAAATCGATTGAGTACACCTTTCCCTTTCTAAAATCCGAGTTTTCCCTAAATATGAGTCTCATAACCCTGTAGTCGTAGTCTATCATACTTGGAAGCTTGCATTTATCCATTGATGCGTTTAAATTGTTCGCCTGTTTAACATTTTTTGCATTAAGCTTGAACACGATATTCGTGTAGCAATCGAAATTAACTGCTTAATTTTCAACCACGTTCGACTCCATTACAATGGTGTAATTAGCTTACCTTATAAGTGCCCCGTTTCTATCTGGAATCATAGTTGGAACCGAGTAATTCATTTAGAAGAAGCTGAAACTTTGCGTTTGAAGCCCGTAAACGAATGAGTTGCACTGTTAAACAGCAGCTGGAACTGGAGCATTTGAACAGACTGAAAGTGTTTTGTCAAGAAAATCCTTGAGGGGAATGGAATAATGAGGAGTAAAAAGAGTGAAATTCGGGTAGCCGAAGTAGGTCATTGTTGCTTTTTTATCGGATTTGTTGTTGGCAGCTATTATTGAAGCGGAATCGAGCGGGTACCTGCAATTCTAGGTATTCGCGGCGAATTGGAAGGTGCCTGATTATAAGGTTGGAGAGACCTGAATTTTATTCACTTTCATATGCTGACCTGAATAACAGGCCTTGCGGTCGAAGTCGAGCCGGCGCAGGTTCTGGGCGGCTTCGGTCACATTCTACTGAGCTTCTTGAAACTCCATCGTATAAATCGCTGATTTAGCTTTAAACGCGTCAATACACGTTCCTGGCAAGCCGCCAGGAAGCAATTCGGTGCATGGAAGTCTCAACTCAAAATATTTGGAATTATCGAACTATTAAAGCGAGCTCAGAACATATTCGTAAGTACCGGTCACAACAGACAATCTGTACACATCTCCTTTCAATTTTTAACAAAGCTCAGTTTCTCTTGTAGAATCTGTTCTCGGCCATGCTTTAAATATTGCCTCACGAGTTTATATATCTAGCATTATTGTTGTATTTGTTTGAAAACAACGAAGCTGAAATATTTACATGAAACATATCATTATTGAAGTGGTTAAATATATTTCAAATATATTTAATGTATGTTAAAGTAAAGGTCAACTGTAAATATAATGTTTCTTCAGAAAAACCAGAGAGATTTATTAAAATTTATTATTTTTGTTTTTCAATATAATGTATGTGTATATTAATGTTTGTAATCATAAATTATCATGATAAAATAACATTGATTGGATTAACATAATGGTTATAAATTACATATTCTATTTTTAATATAATTGAGATTATTTTATATTTTATGGCTTAATAATAATCAACTCATTACTATATTTATTCTTTATTAATATTTGTGTTTTCAAATTTTTTATCCTTTACATTACATTTGTAATAACTTTATATAATTTTAAATGATATTGATACACAAGTTATTTTATAAAAATGATAATATACTAATATTAGAGATAGTTTAATTTTTTATTTCTATTTAATAATATTAGTGGCTTACCGACAAATAAGTATGATTTGATTTGAAATTTTTAAATTGAAAATGAAATGTTATTAAAATGTTGTAATAATAATAAAATATTTTCTTCTTTTATTAAAAAAATGCTCATCGTGCATTAACCTAGATTTCAAAGGATAATAACCTAAAATATCTCTGAAACCAATAGATAACGAAGTAAAATAACAATATATGCAGTTTAAATGAGTCTATCATGTCAACTCTATAACTATAAAGTTAATGATGTGTATTAGTAGCTATATATGTTACTTAATGATATATTATTATAAAATTAAGATCACTGGTGATTATATAACTAATTTAGTTGTGTATAATGTATTTTCAAATATCAAAAAATCATGCAAGCTATCATTTAGGCAAGATTGTAATATTATGAAACACATTATTTACAAATTATATTGTTTATAAAATGCATTATATTATAAAACGTATTGTACTCATTGTTTTGTAGACTAAATGCTTAATGAAATGTATTATTTTTTGTATTAATCACTTGGTTATCAGGAACTTATATATTTATATTAAATATTATTACATATATTTTCTGTTTATATCACATATTTGATTGATTTTTATATTATATAAGAACATTTGTTGTGTTTTATAACTTCTTTGATCATTTGTACAAATCAATGAATTAATAGATTTCATTTTGAAGTGGTTATGAAATATTATATCGCTAATTGTAATTCTAGCTTATTTTAATTTTAGAAGAATAGAACCTCACCGAATCATACTTCTGTGTCGGAAAGCCATATTAGTTGTAGTAACTGATATTAAAATAAATTTTACTCATTAGTTAACACTGCTGTTAGGTGAGTCGTCTCATTCATACACTACGGCTTTTTCAAAAAATAGGCAGAGGGTCTATAACTGAGAGCAAATCTGGTTGATTTTGGTTTATATCTTGCATCAGATTTGGTTTTCCGTTTCAGTTACAGACCCCTTTTCTTAAAATATTCTTCAAATATCAACAAATTTATGAATTTTTGCTAATTTTATGTATATAATGATTGACTTAAATAGTATTATGTATTGTAGATTGTTAAGTTTCCTCGTTTATATTTGGCTTAAAACACGTTAAAATCAATACTATTTAATCAATTAAATTTCAAAGCATTTCAGTTACAGACCCTAAATACAATTCAGTTATAAACCCTTTTATTAATAAAAATCAAAAGGGTCTGTAACTGAGCACTTTTGGGGTCTGTAAGTGAATAGGGGTGGTGGTCTGCATTCGAGGTAATGTAGTATTACATTACTTCTAAATCTCACAAAATTTGAAAATCAAAAAGTAACCAACATGATTTATATTGAAATATAATAAGGATTTTGCGGAATTTTTAAAGATTGAATCAGATAAGAAATTGGAATATTTTTGGTAACTTCCACACCATTTTGAGCACTTTTATTTTAACGAATTTTGCAATTCAGACCTTAATACCAACGCACTCCTAAATATATAATGGTGGTGTCAGAGATAAACCAGCGAAAACAAAAAGGTAAAATTAGCTCTATAAATGAGTTGGTTAAGTTTGGTCTAAACATGTCCTGAATATCAGTATTTATAAAAAATTCGAGGAGCACGGCAGCAAGAAAACTGGTGCACCACTAAAAAATATTTAAATAAATTGAATGGTTTTAGATATTACTAAGTTAAACTACTAAATTGTGTGTTGCCTTCTCGTTTCAACATGCCTGACTCGAAAATTTAAATTTGATTTATAATTTTCTTTCACTGATTCATATTGTGGTACAAATGCACCAATGCATTTATAACTAATTGACATAACAAACTTGGCATTCATTACCACAGAACCAACAGCTTTTGAATTTTCACAAATTATAGTGTACTATTCAGAGAATAAGATCAATGCACTTGATACACAATCTTAAAAATACACTAAATGTTATTTGTTATTTAGAATTCAACTAATGCCAATTTCAACAATATTGCAACATTGCAAGATTGAACTGGTGTTCGTTGTATTTTTATGTGGTTCTGTGTATAATAGCTGCTTGCTTGGGTTTTCCAAACAAATTAATAACAGTATAAAGATGATAATGAAGACAATCTTATCAAGTCTTTAAAGTCCACTCCGAACTCAATATTTATAATTTAGCTAAAGTAAACTAGTTGCCAATATTCGTCTCAAATTAAAATATTGCTTCGTATTATAATTGTAGAAAGAAGTAACCCCACTTTGAGACATACTCAATAAAGTTGGTATATTGAACAATAATTTTAATAAAATTGAAAAAATCCTCTCAGGCAGACCGCGTTGGTAACTAATACTGAAGCTATCGAAGGCTGGTTGATGCATTAATTAATCGAAATGAAACCACCCAAAGTCAACTTATATTTTAGGAATTCTCAAAATGTTTCTTGCTGATTGAAACATGATGATGAAAATGTATTAAAAAGTTTTAGTCTCAAAATTAATAAGTTGATTCTTGAGCCCTCAAATTGATAATTAAAATAAAATACTGATATTCAGGACACGATAAATTACTCTCGAATTTCAAAGTATTTACAAACTTTTATGAACTTTATTGACTGAGCGAACGGAGCATAATTGGGGCGAATGGGCTATATTATCAACTAGTCCCAACCTAAACGTTATTGGAGTTGAAGCAAATGAAATTCTGAGTTTGATCATCGAAAGCTAAGTAATCTCCAAGCTCCCGTAGCTTATGTAACCAACGAAGGAGGAAGAGTTCAAGGAGAATCAGTGAGCTTAGTATTATAAGGACTCCAACTAACGTTATTTATGAAAACAAATTAAATTACTCACACACCAAAATTTTTGCAGTCGCCATGGGAAGTGGGATCATCTCTAATTTGTGACACAATGATTGTCTTATTGGCAATGATTATCTAAGTGCTCTTAGGCTAATTATAGTTGGGATATGGTGTTCTTAGCGGCTCTATGCCGGGGTCTTGCCAGATACTTCACTCTACGGTAGTATTTAACGATATTTAAAACATATTTATTAATTATTAATGCAAATAAGTAATAGTTCGTAGAAGAAGAGTGTTTTTGGTAACAAAAAGAGGGGTACCCCTTCAAAAAAGCTCCTAACCCTCTTATAAATGACGAATCTCACTTCTGAGTTATCTTTTTGCATCATAATATTGTTGAAAATAGCTAAAAAATCATAAATATAAGCTATTTATGAGAGTATTTTGTAAGACTGAGTTCATTTATATAGGGGGTCCGAAAATCATTGGCCAACCCCCTTATAAATGGGGCCGGACCCCCCTTATAAATGAAAAAGGACCCCTCTTATATGCGGATTTCTGTAGTAAGTATATCATTCATAAATTACAAACAAAATAACATTCTTAAATATAAAAACATTCAAAGAACATAGTATTGTATTTATTCCCATAACATTGTTTCCAAATATTTTAATAAATATAAAATGACCCACAAGTAATTTAAATTATACATAATTATTTATACACACTAATAAAATAATATTACAGTAAACAACCACACCACAGAATGAGTTACATCAAATGGTCTCTGAACGACGAGTTCGCGCTGAAATAGGCCGTTGACAAATACGGAAACGACTGGAGCGCGATATAAAAACACGTTTTCCCAGAGAGGTGCGCGGTTCGCCTGAAAAACAAATACTACTCCAGAATTTATCGTAACAAAGCGTTCGAAAACGGGGCCAGTTCCCAAAGTGATTATTAATTGAACTAAAACGATTATGACGTTTTAGTTAAAATAAAGGACTTCATTGAACAGAATCAGTGAGCGGTATTATTTCAAAAATTATATATCACTTAACTATAATTTATAATTAAACAATAATCGCGGCCAAAATATTTGCGAGATCAAGTAATCTAAAAATGTACAATTGTCGATATAAATCAAAACAACGTTAAGCTAGTACATAATATTTCTACTCAAAACAACTTTATTGATCTCCAGTAAGTAAAGTGTAAAAGTAAAAATAATTGACTGAAATAAGTATAATGTTTTATATCTAAAATAGTTGTATCAATAGTTTGATGATAATCTACAAATTATTCTTACCACCAAGCAATGCCAATACAATGGAACAACCTCTCGTGCAAACCGAAGGAAATAACGAGCAAAAAAAACTGAGAAACAAGAAACAGTTTCTAAAAAGTAAGTTAGCGAATCAGGTGAAACTGGCCCGCTAACAACTCAGTGAGAGCCCTATTAGGTCTTCACTGAGTGGGCATAAATGACGGGTTGAGCCCGTTTTGAAAGTGGAAACACTGGCGTGCGAGAGCCCATGTTTTGCTTTCGAAAGTCTCACAGTCGTTCGTTTGTACCGTCTCGAGGAAGTGAAATGAATATATATATATATATATATAATTATAAATCTACTGAATTCATTCAGTTACTATGTAAGGCAACTATTATAGTTATTTTGTGAGAGTAACGTTTTCAATGTATTTTTGAGGTGCTTGGATATGATTTATAGATTATAAATATCTATTTTACCGTTAAATAGCCTTTAAGTATACATTTTCGTAAAATTACTTAACAAATTGAGCCGGTTTGTTTATAATATATGATAGTTCGAACAAAAAGTATTCTTCTGGGTTAATTTCGATATACTTTATTATATATTGTTACATAATAGCGTTATCGTCACACGTAATGTTTAATAACTTAGCTGCTGCTCTGGTAAAGGTTTTGAGTTACATTATTTTGAAGTGGCGTCCCAATATATTATTTACCTAATTTGTTGATATATGATAGAAATAGTAAATTGATTGATATCATATCAGTATTTAAAAACGCAATAATAATTTAATTCATTTCATTATTTAGAACTATGTTATTATGTTATGTTATTGGATCTATATCAATGAATAAATATAAATATCCTAAATACATGAAAGCTAAATATTATACATACGTAAAATATATTATACATACGTAAAATATAATACATATACCATTTTGTGTTATTTACACAAATCAAAATAAACATAGAGGATTATAGATTGAATCTCTTTAATATTGTAACGCACATTTTCAACTCACTGTACCTCTTCATCGATGAATTTCTTGGTTTCTTCGCCTTGTTTTCTGCACCACTTCATTTTGATCCCACAAATGACCAAAATTATTATAACGGCTACCGCGGCTATTGACCCACAGATGATTCCAACTAGTGCTCCGGTGCTCATTTTCACCTTTTCTTCGTTCCAGACGAATGTGGTGATCGCACCTGGTGCAAGTACAGCCTCAAAGCTCTTCTTTTAAATTTGAACGGTTATCTTCTACTCAATCTTATCTGAGTTGAATGTGTACAAAACTGTTATCCCGTTTTCATTTTAAAAGGCTACATTAAGAACCGCTCCATTTTAATTCGAATCGATTCTGACCGCATCTTTCATTATGAATTTACTTGCTTGACCAACAGCATAATAGTCAACCGTTGGAATTACTTGAACATTTAATGGATCAGACCCGTCAACGGTCACTATTCCAATGCAATCTTCGCATCCGCCAGTGTGTGGCTGATTATTTTCGTCCAAAGTCAAGCCCCATTTAATGTAAGATTTAGCGTGGTTGCGCATAACGGTAATTAATTCCGTTGCGACCATTTTAATAGTGGCATTATTAAAAGACGAAGCCTCTGTAACCCAGTTGTCCTTATCAGGGTATTTAATTTGGAAATCGGACATTACCGTTGGAATGCCGTTGTAGTGGTGCCACGAGGTACCTGCGACTAATTCGTATGTATTTTTGTCAGCGTACACTTCGTCAGAGTACCAAGCGAAGTCCCAGTTGTAGTCATTCACCATTATCTTCGGTTTCAATCCAGCTTTTGACAGCGCTGGGTAAAGGAAATCTTTTATATAACGGGCTTAGTCAGCGGCTTCCATGTGCATTCCGTCGTATGTTTCGTTCGGTTACATGGGCTCGTTCTGCATTGTGAGTGCATAAATTGGAATCCCCTCAGCCTAGTAGGCTTCAACAGTTTTTCGGAGGTAGTTCGCATGCGAGCCGTAATATTCTGGTAGGAGAATGGTCCCGTTTTAATTATCTTTCTCAGGGCCGAGCATGTTCCCGTTGGATTTCATCCAGCCTGGAGGGCTCCAAGGTGACATCATTACTTTCAAATCCGGGTTGAGCGAAAGAGCTTTTTTGATCATCGGAATTATATACTATCTGTCATGAGCAATTGAAAAACGGGTTAGGTCCTTGTCATTTAGGCCTTCTGGAGTGGTACAGGCGATTGTGGTTTAATTGCACAAGTCATCGTAGGAAAAGAACTTGGTGGAGAGATCGGAAGAACCGATTGGCTGTCTCAGGAAAGATAGCGCAATACCCTTCTCGCGGCTGAATAACATGTCAAAAGTATCGTTCAATTGTTAATCGGTGAGCTTCTCGGAAAACAACCAGGCGGCTCCGTCGGTGATGGACGCGCCGAAACCGTCGATGGTCTGGTATCTTTTGGTTTTGTCCACAACTATAGAAGTTGGAGCAGCTTCTTTTTCTTCGGCGTAAACAGAGGCCATCTTGGTTATCTTGTACCTCAAGTCAGGGCTGGTAACGAATACCTCAACTTCGGTCATCGCGATCAATGCCAGAATTGAACCCAACATATATCGGTGAAGTGAAATTAAATGACGATAGTGATGCTCAGATACTACTTAACTAACTTAAAATGATTAATATTTATTATATGATTTATAATTACGTATTTGAAAAATTGTATAAAATTGGTAACGTATATAAAGAAAATATTTTCTTCTTGTTAAAGTGATATCCGAACATTTAAGTTGGTATAAACTATTTGAATTGAGTATTATTTTCATTTTTTTGTATACTTATTTCATAATATACAGACTTTTGTGAAAACTTCTGAAATTGTATCCGCATTGAAAGTTATATGATTCAAATAATAACATGATCAATGTCGTATTCAAATCAGAACACTTTCTTTAGAATACTTTTTTACAATATGATTTGAAAATGTTTAACTTACAAAAATTTAAACTAAAAGATACAATTATTGTAAGAAGAGTAACGAATATTATAAACTGTTATATCACAAAACTTGTAGCTACTCGTTTAGTATACAGATTAATAATATACAGATATTATATTGAAACCTATAAACAACGCTGTATTAGATTCAATTTATGGTTTAGAAATATTTTTCAAATTATATGAAAGTCTTCATGATTGTATGTATACACATTATATTTATTTGTTAAAATCTATCATGATTTCACTTCACTCAAATGATGTTCATAGTTTTAACTAATCAGCTGAAATAGGTTAAATTTCTGGAGAAAATGCAACGTAACTAGTTTAATTTCTTTTGGGATGAAGTCAATCCGTTAACCGGTTAGAACAAAGATAGAGCAACTGTTGATGGTTCTGTTGATAATCACCCACAATCTAGTATCGCAGCTACTGGTTTTGGTCTCGCTGCCTGTGTAGTTGGAGCCGATCGTGGATTCAAATCTAAACAGGAGATAGAAGCCAGAGTTGTGACCACTCTCTCATTTATAAAGAACAACATGACGAATATGCATGGATTCTACTATCATTTTGTTGATATGAACACCGGAGAGTAGGTTTGGGACTGCGAGATTTCCAGTATTGACACTGCTCTTCTCATGGTTGGTGTATTAACTGCCCGTTCATATTTCAGTACTAATTAGCAGATTCAAGCTTTAGCAACGGATTTGTATGATGCAGTTGACTGGCCTTGGATGTTGAATAATCGCGATGTGTTTTCAATGGGTTTTTAGAATGGAAAGTTCTTAGATGCCCGTTGGGACGAGTACAGCGAGCTGATGATGATCATATTACTAGCTCTCGGTTCGAAAACGCATCCAGTCCCGCTCAGCACCTGGGAAGCGTTTGCGCGTCCAATATACACTTATGGAAATGAGACGTTCCATATAAACTGAAATACAACAGTAAAGTAGTTTATCCGAATTTTGCGTTTTTTCGTTCTATTTTTGATCCTTTAATGCAAATGGAACAAAGTTAGTTCCATTTGGGAATCAGAATATCTCAACTTATCTCATATAACTTCGTCATTTTTAGAATGGTTATAATTTCCTGCTCTACTTATATATCTTTAGTAAAAATTAATTAAATATACAGCTTTTAGAGATATAGGAGTAAGTATCCATGTTGTATCTTAATAGTGCAGATGAAATGACTAATTCAGATGTAAACCATATAATCATTTCTCAAAAATAGCTAAATATACATAATTTTATTTTAATAAATTAACAGCATCAATTTTTGTTCTAGTTAATTTAAGAAACTGAATAACACCACTTTAGAATCATATGCTTTAATATGTTTTAATACTTTCTGCATGCCCATAAAACTCAATAAATATTTCTAATAGTTGCAAATAGTTATTTAAGTCAAATATTGGCGTATATTATACCTCTGGCTCTACAAATAAATACATTATGTGCTACCAAAATTATGTCTTGTCCTAGTCTATGTGCAATTTGATCAAACAATAAGATCCAAATATTAATCAGGTTGTAACCACATTTACAGCGGTTACTAAGCCATAATTAATTTGCAAGGCCTGTATCGCTGATTATGTTATTGACTATAACACTCATGTTTGTACTGCGTTGAGAATTATATAATTTACTTAAATAACATGCAATGGGTACATAAATGTGGCAACTGATTTATCCATGATTAACTTCGATCAAGTGGCATTATGTGCGCTAACAGCTGATTCTTCATTTGCCACAAATTCTGTATTAAATTTTGAAACAACTGTTACTGTATCATAGTCAACTGCAATCGGTTTATTTGCTCAAACTACGATGTTTTCTAATATGGTGGTTCGCGGTTCTATGAACATAAAGTAAACAAGAATATTGAGTTAGGTTTTCATTGGTAGTTTAACTGGTCTAATGAACACGAACATGATAATGCAGAATTGTTCAATTAAAATAACAATAAAGCTGGATTCTGGTTCACAGTAAACTGTTTTCAAGGCTGGTGGTCTAGTTGGCATGATTTAGGGCAAATATACTCTCTAAGTGCATAATTGCACCGTTTAATTAACCACCGAATTGACCAATCAGTTCGATTACGTAGCTAAGTATTTCTATTCGGTGGTTGGTGGGATGGTGGGTCATATGCACTTGCTTCCAACGCTTCAGGTGTTAAATTCAACAACTATTAATAACTTATTCACGACTAGAGCAGCCGGTGGCTACCTTGGTATGTTTTAAGGCGGTTACATTTTGATTCAGAACTCGAATTCATCAGGCTCATTGAATGCGTACGCGTGCGGTGGGCTAATAGGCGAGGGTGGTGCACCTGGTCTTACTCCAACTTAAATCGAGTAAGCAACGATTGATACAGTATCTATCAAAATTTAAATGACTGGGACAGTGCTTGGTGCTGCAATTGGAAATGCTTGCAAGAAAACTACACTAACATTTGCAGGTGCGAATTTTTGGGTGACAAATGGCCTTTGTCCAGTGGGAGCAGCGAACGGTCTCACCTAATCTGGTGTTTCCGGATGTTGATGGTGTGAAAATAATTGTTTATAATCATATTTGATATTTTATTTACTAAGTCATTCATTTTTAATAGAATTAAAGTTTGTAACGAGTTGAAATATCATTATGTCAAAGTAAAAGTATATTTGAAGTGTAAAATATAAATATAAATAATAGTTTATATAAATATATTATCTAACACTTCAAATGGCGCACACATACTATGTACGAGAAGAACCTTTTGACTCTCCAGATGCTAATAGACTTCCAAAAGATGAAGAAATAAAAATAGCATAATAACGCTTACAATTGGTTGAATAAGAATAGTTCAAATATTTAACAAAACAACAAAGTGAACTTTCCCCACAGTAATTATTAGAGTTAGAACAAATTCAACAACGAATTTAAAAACTCAATTAATTAATCGGCTTTTTGAAGGATATGAAAAAGATTAAGGACAACATTCAATATGGAAGAAGTACTTATCCAAAGAAATGATTGATTAATATCAAAATATTATCGAAATATATATATATATATATATATATATATATATTCATTTCACTTCCTCGAGACGGCACAAACGAACGACTGTGAGACTTTCGAAAGCAAAACATGGGCTCTCGCACGCCAGTGTTTCCACTTTCAAAACGGGCTCAACCCGTCATTTATGCCCACTCAGTAAAGACCCAGCAGGGCCCTCACTGAGTCGTTAGCGGACCAGTTTCACCTGATTCGCTAACTTACTTTTTAGAAACTGTTTCTTGTTTCTCAGTTTTTTTTTGCTCGTTATTTCCTTCGGTTTGCACGAGAGGTTGTTCCATTGTATTGGCATTGCTTGGTGGTAAGAATACGTAGTATAGTATATATATATATATATATATATGTATCATTATAATTGTATACAATATAAATATACTATTTAATGTATAAATGAGTAAATAATATGATAATGCATATCTCAGCAGCTTGTGGCACCTGAAAAAGTTCCTCCATTTGCGTTTCCGACTGGGCATTTCCCGTTCGTTTTGATTGAGTTGGTTCCTTGGAACAGGATGACTGTCATTTTGCACATTTGCCCGATAGCGCCTCCCATGTACGTTCCTGTGAGCTGTATGGTCGTTGTTGCGGTATCAATCGTGATTTATTGCTTTTACGATGGATTGAGTCCTGGTGCGTTAGCCTCGCCAATTATTCCACCGCACGCGAGTGCTTTAGCCGTTCCCTTACACGTGCTGTTGAATATTGCAACAATTCCGCCCTGTAACAACCCAAGTATACCTCCAGCGCTCCTTGTGGTGCTAATTGTGCACGTTGTGGTGCTGTTCTCAACACTTACAGTCGGAACCAGATGCAAATGACCAACTATTCCTCCACTCACCGAGTACCAGTACTTACCAGTGTTATCGTTTTAATTAATTAGATCAACTTGAACGGTCACAGAGCAGTTTTTAACTTCAAGAATATATTGGCCCTGAACCATTCCAACGAGCCCACCGGATTTGAAAACGGTTTGAACGGAGGAGCTGTCCAGTTTCATTTTGATGTTTATGGAGCAGTTTTGGACGTTTATATTCACATTCAATAGACCAATAAGTGTTCCAATGTACACCTGTGAGGAGGATTTGGACTATTTTATGTTCAAAATACCATTTATTATCATGTTGCTGAATATGGTGGTCTGGGAAAAGAGGCCAATCGCAGTCGACTGATTAATGGTCAAAGTCGTGTCAAAAGTAATTATTGAATTCACAGCCAGAGATGGATCGGAAGAAAGTGCGCAAAGGGAGATCTAGTCGAAATTCGTGCCCGCAAGGTCACTGGCAACCGTTAAAAAGCCATTACAAGTTATTTACGAAAACGGAACAGTCTTAACCGGAACACACTACTTAGTCTCAAAATCTAAGACCAGACCAGACGTACACACCGCACACTACTACAACGGAGACTAAATCGCAGAAAAAATGTTCCCATCGCGATTTATGTTCTACTTTGCCATCACTATGTTCGGATCGTCAATAACGCCATTACAAAGCGACCCAACCAAAATGTAGTATTACCCACACATTATGTACTTTTTAACAGTTTACTGATAATAAAACGTGCCTGCAACGTCCTTATACAACTAAGTACAAGCACCGTTGATTTCAATGTTATTAATCGCACACACAGATAATGAAAGCATGTATTAAATCATATTTGGAAGTGGTTGACACTAAATGGCAATGTTCCATCTTAAATAATACATATAATGACCAACTAATTCCATAAAATGAAATTTGATATAAACAGGAAATCTATTAATAGTTTAGGACGTTTGTTAACCAAATTTTCTATATAGAAAAATAACAATTAATTAGAAGCAAGTGACATTGATTTAATCTATAAGATTCATGTAAATTAAATCTCTTAGCCATATATCTCGTGGATTAATATACATTGTAAAATATCGCAAAAGTTTAATAATCTTATATATAATCAATCATATAAATATACATTTCATTACACATTTATTAATTTTAATTATTCGTCAAATATAGTATACGATCTGATTTTTCCATTTCGATAAGAAATACAAATTATATTGCTAAAGAGAGAGCCGATATATATTGCTTGTGTTCTGATGCACACGGAAACTGAAAATAATTCTTGAATCAGACTATATTGCTATATATATATATATCGGCTCACTCTTTTGGTACATCTCAAAAACATCCACTCAATAATCAATTACTTCAATCACAAGAAACATTAAAAAAAGATATTTTCATTTTAACGCGTTCTTTACTCCTTTACATAAAGGACTCTATATTTTCAGTGTTAATTGTTTGAGATGTCGCCAAATTATATCAATTCAGAAATGATGATATTGTTTTATACTTTATCGTGTTATTACTGTGTTATTAATATTTATATAACATTAATGTTAGGTTAATAAATTTTCAGAGATGATGGGTGTGGATAAGATAGTTAAAAGATATTACAGCTACTGTATATTTATTTTAATTAAGAATATATTCATTAAGGTTATTGCTTTATTATCAAACTATTTACTATTGACATTTAATAATTAATATGTGAGAGAAAATAATCTCAATATCACACGGCATTGCAGAATTTGCACAAAAAACTCCACCTCAAACTAATATCATATTTAATCTTTAATGATTGTCTGACTCAGAATAGCCTCCTCAGACAATCTATATAAGTTCGGCACTTGTAAATAACATTATTTACTCAGATTTATGTGTTTTTTGAGAATGAAAACATTTAAAATTATATTCCTTAATTCTACACATTTTGTGGCAGTAAGATGCTATTTTCAAGTATATAAAGGATATAATATTATCTGAAACCTTTTACATAATGTTTTCAATTACTGATATAGTCAACTAAACAGAAATTAATCTTCATTTTATATTTAAATTATATAATATCGTGTAAATAAAATACTAAAAAATTTGAACCGCTAATAAATTTATATTTTTATGAGTTTAATTCTGATTTTAATGTAATTTCGGTAACATTTATTAAAAATAGAAACACATATTTCGAAATGACTAATGAATATGATCGTCATTTGTATTTTATGTTGGCGGTGTGGCATTCTGTAGTGTTACTACCACAAAATATGTAAAATAAATAAATAATATATTTAAAGTTTTCATTCTAAAAAAAAACACATAAACTTTATGTGTAAATATACGATGATCGACGATCAAAACGATTATAAATTTAATCGTTAGTATACGATTGATAACCATGCAGATATTGAATGGAAGTACTGTATTTACCAAAAATAGTGGAGTGAAGAAGTTGGTGTGGCCATTTAATTTTTAGTTGTTTATAAGTCTATTGTATATATATTCATTTCACTTCCTCGAGACGGCACAAACGAACGACTGTGAGACTTTCGAAAGCAGAACATGGGCTCTCGCACGCCAGTGTTTCCACTTTCAAAACGGGCTCAACCCGTCATTTATGCCCACTCAGTGAAGACCTAATAGGGCTCTCACTGAGTTGTTAGCGGGCCAGTTTCACCTGATTCGCTAACTTACTTTTTAGAAACTGTTTCTTGTTTCTCAGTTTCTCTTTGCTCGTTATTTCCTTCGGCTTGCACGAGAGGTTGTTCCATTGTATTGGCATTGCTTGGTGGTGGTTGCCTTTGATGCATATATATATATAGTATATATAGCTTCAAAATTATAAATATTTAATCGTCTTTTAATCGTTGACTAAATCGAAATTAACGATTGAAATGGCAATTACAAAAACGATCGAATCAAACTATTTTTATGATTACACTTTTCTTGGCACATGCGCTGATGTGCTCAATTAGAAAACGCTAAAGACTATGTCTTCCACAACGACATGCTGCTCCAAGTTGCGTATTCCACGAACCCATAAAAGTTGGCAGCAGGAGGCGCGGCTGGTATTGCCATCGCCGTGTGCGTGGCCGTGTTCATTATCATCTCTGCCATCGTTTTCGTGATCTACAGAAAGAAACATGTGTCTTCTAACAACTTCGAAGCTTCATCTAACATCATGCGCCCTGCGAAATGAGTGAGGTATAAACCCGTCTATATTTTTCGTTTGATTTGCTATGAATTAATTTCGTCCAACTCCGACTTTACAATTTCTTGTACCCAGTTTAATACTATTGAACTTTTAGCACGCTTTGTAAAATATACTTCAATTTATTAATATCTATTTCGATACAAATTACAAAATATTTTGATTTCAAATATCATAGATTAATATTCATTGTAAAAATAGCAAAAGTTTAATTATCTTATAAATAATCAACTATAAATATTTCGACCTAACTAATTTCAATATTTAAGTTTTCAACTAAACTAGCTTTACCCCAGATTTGTACATAATCGTCTATATTTAAGAATCTTAAATAGCCCATATTTATTTTCGAAAAAATAGAATTATTGACGGACTAGCTTGAAATAGCATAAACATACAGCAATACAAAATCTCTGCTAGCTATATGGCCGAACATAAATAATTTGTTTGTTTGCGATTTTAATAAAAACTATTAATTTCTGTATTAAAATATATATTATTATATTTATTATAATTGGACCAAACTCAGTCAAATAGAAAGGAATGATGGTATGGTGTAGTT
>CAXDID010001208.1:54848-104801 GCA_963988835.1 Hexamita inflata
TTAGAAAACGCTAAAGACTATGTCTTCCACAACGACATGCTGCTCCAAGTTGCGTATTCCACGAACCCATAAAAGTTGGCAGCAGGAGGCGCGGCTGGTATTGCCATCGCCGTGTGCGTGGCCGTGTTCATTATCATCTCTGCCGTCGTTTTCGTGATCTACAGAAAGAAACATGTGTCTTCTAACAACTTCGAAGCTTCATCTAACATCATGCGCCCTGCGAAATGAGTGAGACCTAACTAATTTCAATATTTAAGTTTTCAACTAAACTAGCTTTGCGCCAGATTTGTACATAAACAAAGCCGAGTGTTTATAGTACTACATTTCTGGAAGTATAGGAATATCGGCCAGTTCGTGTCTAAAATCATTTTGTAATAATGTATTTTCTATCTTTTCTGTGTGCATTGAAAAAATATCATTTCGGATTTTCAATTACACCAATCACTTTCACGTTAATTTACCTTATTATATTTCCAGATACAATTGAATTTTGTAAATATAGTTTTGAAGTTAAAGTTCATAACAATATCTTAAAACTTAGCCGGCCATCAACATAAAAGAATAAGTTCAATGCGATTAATAAAATTAGAAACTAAGATGAAATCTGAAAATATCTGAAGAATATATATGACTCTAACTATTCGGTACTGCCTGGAGACTCACAAAACACAGATATTTTGAGATGCACGAACACTACAACCAAAGAGCCCAAAGTGATCAGAATATCATTTGCGACTTGGTTTTACCTGACCGCTTTCCACTCCTTCTTCAGAAATGTTCTTCACCATGTGCTTCACACAAGTAAAGATAGCTTCCTTCAACTCTGTAAGTGGAGTAAGCCTCGCACAAGCATCGACAGATAAGGTGCTCGATATAGTCTCATGCCAGAGCGCGATGTATCAGATTGCTGAAAACGGAACCATCTTAGCCAAAGGTAGTAAAAAGGGCTTGTTGGACCACACTGCGTTTTTCAGTTACCTTAGCTTGAGCATAAACAATGTGATCCAGGTTATCTGTCTTAAAAACAAAATGGGATACGTCATAAAGACTGGTGCTGCCTATTTAGAAGGCCCACTCGTTTAAGGAAAACTTACGTTTGTATAAATTCCGTCGGCTCCAGCTGGCATATTAAAAATAGTCACCAACGGAGACATCACGTTTGCGTTGACCAAAGCAGGCATCTACGCCGTTGGCGAGTGCCGCAGCTACTTATGCGGAACCACCGCAGAATCAGATCCCGTTGTCTACACGCTCGTTCCGATAGCTCCAGTTCTTCCAGCAGACATCAAAACGATTTCTCTGGACAAGTTTCTGTTCATTTACATGAACAATGGAGACGTGTATGCTCTGGGAGAAAACGAAGGCGGCGTGCTCCCAGCAGCGGCATATCCAGATCTTGGCGTTATTAGACGTGTCGGTAATGGAATCAAGAACCTTCAGTTGGGCTGGAATGTATCTCGCGCAGAGACCTCGCTGTATTTCCTAAATGGAACTGCACTTACTGTATTCAACCGCAACAGCACTCCGTAGTACAGAGTTGTGGAAACAGAAGTCTTTGACTTTTTGGTGCAAGAATCTACCCACATAATCGCTCTCAAAGAACAATCGGTTTTCGTGTTGGCCGAAGTTTCCACGTTTTCGAAAGAAACGTCGTACTTCTGCTAAGCCAACCCACTGGACGCGATCTGCATCAAAGTGGCTTCTGGAACCTTCGACGAAGTCATCGATTGCCCAGCTTCCAGCACCTCAGAATTCTGCAAAGTATTAAAGTGCGAAGATTCGCCAGCTGATATTTCGTGTGTCGTTGCATCCTGTGCAGACGCGAACTCCACGTGCTGGTCCATATTCTGCGCAAAAGACGCCGACCTAGCCAAGGCCACTCCGAAATGCTACTTAAATTATGCGAAGGCTACTTTCGCTGCTCAATTAGAAAACGCTAAAGACTATGTCTTCCACAACGACATGCTGCTCCAAGTTGCGTATTCCACGAACCCATAAAAGTTGGCAGCAGGAGGCGCGGCTGGTATTGCCATCGCCGTGTGCGTGGCCGTGTTCATTATCATCTCTGCCATCGTTTTCGTGATCTACAGAAAGAAACATGTGTCTTCTAACAACTTCGAAGCTTCATCTAACATCATGCGCCCTGCGAAATGAGTGAGACCTAACTAATTTCAATATTTAAGTTTTCAACTAAACTAGCTTTGCGCCAGATTTGTACATAAACAAAGCCGAGTGTTTATAGTACTACATTTCTGGAAGAATAGGAATATCGGCCAGTTCGTGTCTAAAATCATTTTGTAATAATGTATTTGCTATCTTTTCTGTGTGCATTGAAAAAATATCATTTCGGATTTTCAATTACACCAATCACTTTCACGTTAATTTACCTTATTATATTTCCAGATACAATTGAATTTTGTAAATATAGTTTTGAAGTTAAAGTTAATAACAATATCTTAAAACTTAGCCGGCCATCAACATAAAAGAATAAGTTCAAGGCGATTAATAAAATTAGAAACAAAGATGAAATCTGAAAATATCTGAAGAATATATATGACTCTAACTATTCGGTACTGCCTGGAGACTCACAAAACACAGATATTTTGAGATGCACGAACACTACAACCAAAGAGCCCAAAGTGATCAGAATATCATTTGCGACTTGGTTTTACCTGACCGCTTTCCACTCCTTCTTCAGAAATGTTCTTCACCATGTGCTTCACACAAGTAAAGATAGCTTCCTTCAACTCTATAAGTGGAGTAAGCCTCGCACAAGCATCGACAGATAAGGTGCTCGATATAGTCGCATGCCAGAGCACGATGTATCAGATTGCTGAAAACGGAACCATCTTAGCCAAAGGTAGTAAAAAGGGCTTGTTGGACCACACTGCGTTTTTCAGTTACCTTAGCTTGAACATAAACAATGTGGCCCAGGTTATCTGTCTTAAAAACAAAATGGGATACATCACAAAGACTGGTGCTGCCTATTTAGAAGGCCCACTCGTTTAAGGAAAACTTACGTTTGCATAAATTCCGTCAGCTCCAGCTGGCGTATTAAAAATAGTCACCAACGGAGACATCACGTTTGCGTTGACCAAAACAGGCATCTACGCCGTTGGCGAGTGCCGCAGCTACTTATGCGGAACCACCGCAGAATCAGATCCCGTTGTCTATACGCTCGTTCCGATAGCTCCAGTTCTTCCAGCAGATATCAAAACGATTTCTCTGGACAAGTTTCTGTTCATTTACATGAACAACGGAGACGTGTTTGCTCTGGGAGAAAACGAAGGCGGCGTGCTCCCAGCAGCGGCATATCCAGATCTTGGCGTTATTAGACGTATCGGCAATGGAATCAAGAACCTTCAGTTGGGCTGGAATGTATCTCGCGCAGAGACCTCGCTGTATTTCCTAAATGGAACTGC
The DNA here is from genome assembly GCA_963988835.1 of Hexamita inflata. Lineage (NCBI taxonomy): Eukaryota > Fornicata > Diplomonadida > Hexamitidae > Hexamita > Hexamita inflata. The sequence continues at coordinate 58,271 of CAXDID010001208.1, forward strand.
ACTCACTGTATTCAACCGCAACAGCACTCCGTAGTACAGAGTTGTGGAAACAGAAGTTTATGACTTTTCGGTGTAAGAATCTGCCCACATAATCGCTCTCAAAGAACAATCGGTTTTCGTGTTGGCCGAAGTTTCCACGTTTTCGAAAGAAACGTCGTACTTCTGCTAAGCCAACCCACTGGACGCGATCTGCATCAAAGTGGCTTCTGGAACCTTCGACGAAGTCATCGATTGCCCAGCTTCCAGCACCTCAGAATTCTGCAAAGTATTAAAGTGCGAAGATTCGCCAGCTGATATTTCGTGTGTCGTTGCATCCTGTGCAGACGCGAACTCCACGTGCTGGTCCATATTCTGCGCAAAAGACGCCGACCTAGCCAAGGCCACTCCGAAATGCTACTTAAATTATGCGAAGGCTACTTTCGCTGCTCAATTAGAAAACGCTAAAGACTATGTCTTCCACAACGACATGCTGCTCCAAGTTGCGTATTCCACGAACCCATAAAAGTTGGCAGCAGGAGGCGCGGCTGGTATTGCCATCGCCGTGTGCGTGGCCGTGTTCATTATCATCTCTGCCATCGTTTTTGTGATCTACAGAAAGAAACATGTGTCTTCTAACAAATTCGAAGCTTCATCTAACATCATGCGCCCTGCGAAATGAGTGAGACCTAACTAATTTCAATATTTAAGTTTTCAACTAAACTAGCTTTGCGCCAGATTTGTACATAAACAAAGCCGAGTGTTTATAGTACTACATTTCTGGAAGAATAGGAATATCGGCCAGTTCGTGTCTAAAATCATTTTGTAATAATGTATTTGCTATCTTTTCTGTGTGCATTGAAAAAATATCATTTCGGATTTTCAATTACACCAATCACTTTCACGTTAATTTACCTTATTATATTTCCAGATACAATTGAATTTTGTAAATATAGTTTTGAAGTTAAAGTTAATAACAATATCTTAAAACTTAGCCGGCCATCAACATAAAAGAATAAGTTCAAGGCGATTAATAAAATTAGAAACAAAGATGAAATCTGAAAATATCTGAAGAATATATATGACTCTAACTATTCGGTACTGCCTGGAGACTCACAAAACACAGATATTTTGAGATGCACGAACACTACAACCAAAGAGCCCAAAGTGATCAGAATATCATTTGCGACTTGGTTTTACCTGACCGCTTTCCACTCCTTCTTCAGAAATGTTCTTCACCATGTGCTTCACACAAGTAAAGATAGCTTCCTTCAACTCTGTAAGTGGAGTAAGCCTCGCACAAGCATCGACAGATAAGGTGCTCGATATAGTCTCATGCCAGAGCGCGATGTATCAGATTGCTGAAAACGGAACCATCTTAGCCAAAGGTAGTAAAAAGGGCTTGTTGGACCACACTGCGTTTTTCAGTTACCTTAGCTTGAGCATAAACAATGTGATCCAGGTTATCTGTCTTAAAAACAAAATGGGATACGTCATAAAGACTGGTGCTGCCTATTTAGAAGGCCCACTCGTTTAAGGAAAACTTACGTTTGTATAAATTCCGTCGGCTCCAGCTGGCATATTAAAAATAGTCACCAACGGAGACATCACGTTTGCGTTGACCAAAGCAGGCATCTACGCCGTTGGCGAGTGCCGCAGCTACTTATGCGGAACCACCGCAGAATCAGATCCCGTTGTCTACACGCTCGTTCCGATAGCTCCAGTTCTTCCAGCAGACATCAAAACGATTTCTCTGGACAAGTTTCTGTTCATTTACATGAACAATGGAGACGTGTATGCTCTGGGAGAAAACGAAGGCGGCGTGCTCCCAGCAGCGGCATATCCAGATCTTGGCGTTATTAGACGTGTCGGTAATGGAATCAAGAACCTTCAGTTGGGCTGGAATGTATCTCGCGCAGAGACCTCGCTGTATTTCCTAAATGGAACTGCACTTACTGTATTCAACCGCAACAGCACTCCGTAGTACAGAGTTGTGGAAACAGAAGTCTTTGACTTTTTGGTGCAAGAATCTACCCACATAATCGCTCTCAAAGAACAATCGGTTTTCGTGTTGGCCGAAGTTTCCACGTTTTCGAAAGAAACGTCGTACTTCTGCTAAGCCAACCCACTGGACGCAATCTGCATCAAAGTGGCTTCTGGAACCTTCGACGAAGTCACCGATTGCCCAGCTTCCAGCACCTCAGAATTCTGCAAAGTATTAAAGTGCGAAGATTCGCCAGCTGATATTTCGTGTGTCGTTGCATCCTGTGCAGACGCGAACTCCACGTGCTGGTCCATATTCTGCGCAAAAGACGCCGACCTAGCCAAGGCCACTCCGAAATGCTACTTAAATTATGCGAAGGCTACTTTCGCTGCTCAATTAGAAAACGCTAAAGACTATGTCTTCCACAACGACATGCTGCTCCAAGTTGCGTATTCCACGAACCCATAAAAGTTGGCAGCAGGAGGCGCGGCTGGTATTGCCATCGCCGTGTGCGTGGCCGTGTTCATTATCATCTCTGCCATCGTTTTCGTGATCTACAGAAAGAAACATGTGTCTTCTAACAACTTCGAAGCTTCATCTAACATCATGCGCCCTGCGAAATGAGTGAGACCTAACTAATTTCAATATTTAAGTTTTCAACTAAACTAGCTTTGCGCCAGATTTGTACATAAACAAAGCCGAGTGTTTATAGTACTACATTTCTGGAAGAATAGGAATATCGGCCAGTTCGTGTCTAAAATCATTTTGCTATTTGGAATCTGCGCATCATTTGGTACCTAATGATGTTCATTTCAAACGTTCATTTCGACATTAAATTAGAGTGTGTTTGTAAATTTAGTGATTCATTCATATCATTATTACAGTACATTATGTATTTTATTGTTGTTCATTCTACTTTATCAAAAATGATTAAACAGTTAAACAGTTAATTACTGTTTAAACAGTTAATTAATTCCATTTGTGTATTAAAAGTATTTATTAAATTTCGATACACAACTATTATTAACATTTTTAAATTACCACACCACTAATGCAACCTGCAACAGAGGTACAAAAATAACCAGACTAAGTCTAAAACAATGAATAAGCTGCCAAGGAACAACAAGATGTTCAAGAATATATTACAGTAAATTAGCAATTCGATAAAATTTAACCAAAAACCGCACTGATTACTCATTTAATACCATAAGTGCTTGAATAGCTTGTTTATGCTTGGTCTGTAATAAGTCAAGCTTTTATGCTCGTTAACAAACTTGGGACCGATTATTATTTCGGTTTCATAAAAGAATTTTCCCTAACTTAGTTAATTGTAACTCATTTACCTATTGCTTATGGAGTAGCTACATCTGTTGACTACTTGGAAGAAATGTTGAAAGAATAGTCACAAGATAATAAAATTATTGTTCCATTCTTTTATTAATAAGCAATTTTAGGAATTATTTAAATGATAGCTGCAGCAGTAAGTAGCTAACTCACAACGCTAACTAAAAACGGTTTTATAATTAAAGTTGTATTTTCATTCCTTTAAATAGCAACATCATTTGGTTATTTCTTGAGAGCCCAATAATTGAAAGTATTTTCATTTGTTCGTGGTTCAATGATATGGTTATTTGTCTATTTTGGAATTATGTATGCATATACATTCGACAATATGACATCCACTGTATATGAAGGAATAGTGTTTACGATTGCCCACTTATTTATTGTACTTAGCATGCTTGTTTCAGTTTTCAAAAAGAAATTCGCTTCAACTGCTCTTATATTACGTTTTGATTTTAAGAAAGAAGATTTTAAACCAAATAAGGAAATGATAAAGAAAATTTGCATCACATTTTTCACAAACGCCTAAATGTATCTTCCAATGGCGTCATAATACGTAGTATTCATAATAATTGTTTAAGCAGCAGAAAAATAATTCTCTACCTCAGCTTTAAAGACAGCAGCCGCTGCAAATTTGATGGTATTTGTAGTTTATACTGAACTCATAAAAGCTGCCGCAATGGCGGCTGCTAATGCCTTTATTGCAACTGCCCCAGGATTATTATAGTTAAAGAAATTGGACCAATTCAAAACAGTTGTGCTTTGGTCAATAGTTGCCTCAATAGTTGTTCCTATTATACCATCAATTGTGGGAATCATAACACCAACCTCCATTTTGTAAATTTTATTACCTACAAATACCCTTGATTAAACAGAATTAACTAAAACTATAAAAATGTGTGGATTTGTCGGTTTGGCCCATGGATTCTAAACTCTTCCACCAGCCATTGCCACTGTTTTAAACACATAAATACTTCAACCAATTCAAGGCATTACAAAGATAGTCGCAGGAGCTATATTATTGAATTTACAGAAGGGTGAAGGTGATTAGGCTCGTTTCCAAGATGTGATGCTTTTTGCAGAAGTAGCTGGAGCAGGTGCAGGCGTTTTCTCATTATTGCTTATTGTAGGTAAGATATTTATCGAATGGAGAGTAAAAGGAGCAAACAAGAAAACCAAAAAGACTAAGTTGAGCGCTGAAGAAATTCTTGGTAAGTGAAGTCAAATAAAATTATATTTTAATTTTATTTATACATAAATATAAATGCGGACGGAAGCAAATCAAGTCCATTAACTACTTTATGACTGGGAACAAACAAATACTTGAAACATATAATCGCAACTTAATTGTATATAATTATATTTTTTCCTTGTCTTCAAATTGTTTTATGACACAAGAACATTAGACTAAACTCATCATGTGTAATATAATAATATGCAGTTTTATTAAAGCAAGTATACTCGTTAAAAATTTTCCACGATAAAGTAAATTTTTATGTGGAATATTAATAATAATTCTTCATACTATTTTTTCTTCAGAAAAGTTCCAAAATCCACTATTTGACTGTCAACGGTCATATAATATCTTCCTTTTTAGAATATACTACTAATTCAAATATCATTTTTGTAAACGTTTTATATTTTTTTGATTGACACCGAAACAGTAACAAGATTCAAGATTAAATGGAATTGAAAGGATGGTGCAGTTTTTACTGCAAGGAAATCACTGACTGGATTGAAATTATATTTTGCCAAAAGAATACTATGATATAATAAACAAGATTTATAAAATATTGGAAATCAAATTTCACTACTTTTATCGAATTTATTTTTGCAGCTTCCTTCAGTTCGTCTCATCCTCTTCTGTAGTAGTAGTTGGGTACCTCCATAAGCTCCATGTCCACGACTTTAAAGTTTCCTTTTAGCTTTCGTCTACAAAATTTTCTATTTTCCAAATATTTACTTCTTTGAAAACTGAGAAAAATTGCATGAGCGAATTTTGGATTTTACTCTGGTTTTGAAACAGAGGACCCATGCGGGAACACAATAACACTGACCATCCTGACTTAGTTATTACTTCATGAGAAGTGAGGAACTCTAAGATTTCAACTTTAAAAAGTAGTTCAAAGTATCAACTTCTTTGTATTATGAACAAATACATATGCTCTCCTGACATTATATGTGGTCATTTCGCTGTCAGCCACTAGTTAAATAGAATTAAACCGTAAATTAGTGAAATTCTCAAAACGCATGAAGAAGACTGTTTCGATTATCATGGAAGATGCAATCGTCGGGTGGTTTCATTTGGTGAAGCTATTGTTATTGGTTGGTCCAACTTCGAGTGAACAATTGATTTATTTTTGAACTTTTCATTAATTCAGAAGGAATCACAGTTCAAACAACTCGTAGTCTTAGTTCAAGAAAAATTTACTGTTCGGATGCAACAATATCCATTGGCTTGTACTAGTTCACAACAAAGGTTGAGATTTAAGTAAAATTAACTAAAAATCAAGATTCGTCTTGATTTAGTATTAGTAAACTTCTGTAAATCTCCAGTTACGAAAAAGCTCGCTTTAAAAGCAATTTGGAGGGTCCTGCTGCCATCACGGCTGCTTAACCTAAAATTGATTCTAGTTGCTTGAATCAGTAGCGTAAAGTTGTCCAGATTGTTCTCAATAACTTTAAGCCCCGCGGGAATGCTCTGAGATAGGTGGCAAGTGTTGAGCTCTATTTACTCGGCTCATTTTCAACTCAGTGAAAAGTAGAGGAGTCACTGATCGCGTGGTCCTGCGATGTCATGATTTCTAGTAGACTCAAGAAATTAGGTGTTTGCGTAACATTGTTGGGGGTATCAACTGTCTTATATTGCTTCAGAATATATTTCTCGTGACTCATCTGTTGACTAGCATTCGTTACTCAATTGGTGGTGTCCGAGTTGCAGTAGATACCAAGTTCAATAGGAAAGTGATTTTAAGATTCAAATGTAAAATTCGTCCATGCGTTCTGTGATGAGCAATGTCACCTCAATTCATTAAAAACGGAGTGGAAAATCTTGATTGATCATGCTCAATACAATGTTATTTAATTAATTTAATCCATTTCAAAAGCTAAATATGAGCGCTTTTCTATTTTACGCCACTGTAACTAGTGAATTTTTGACTCGAGATTTCGTTATTCTGCATCTTTTTAGTTAGTTTTACTGAATTCAGAATTAAAATATGATTAATAAAATGCATCAACAAGTAATATATAACGTAAACACAGCTAAAAAGTGTTCGCGGAAACATATCCTGATTTTATTTCGAAGCAAATATTTGGAAAACGACTATTAAATGATTTAAATATATATCACTCACGACTGTTTTGACAATAAACGCACCATCCTGAAGGTGATTAGGCTCGTTTCCAAGATGTGATGCTTTTTGCAGAAGTAGCTGGAGCAGGTGCAGGCGTTTTCTCATTATTGCTTATTGTAGGTAAGATATTTATCGAATGGAGAGTAAAAGGAGCAAACAAGAAAACCAAAAAGACTAAGTTGAGCGCTGAAGAAATTCTTGGTAAGTGAAGTCAAATAAAATTATATTTTAATTTTATTTATACATAAATATAAATGCGGACGGAAGCAAATCAAGTCCATTAACTACTTTATGACTGGGAACAAACAAATACTTGAAACATATAATCGCAACTTAATTGTATATAATTATATTTTTTCCTTGTCTTCAAATTGTTTTATGACACAAGAACATTAGACTAAACTCATCATGTGTAATATAATAATATGCAGTTTTATTAAAGCAAGTATACTCGTTAAAAATTTTCCACGATAAAGTAAATTTTTATGTGGAATATTAATAATAATTCTTCATACTATTTTTTCTTCAGAAAAGTTCCAAAATCCACTATTTGACTGCCAACGGTCATATAATATCTTCCTTTTTAGAATATACTACTAATTCAAATATCATTTTTGTAAACGTTTTATATTTTTTTGATTGACACCGAAACAGTAACAAGATTCAAGATTAAATGGAATTGAATAAAAAAATATTTTGTTAATTTTGTTCACTGAACTTTCTTGTACCCTTTTGTCCCGGCGAATTTGAACGTCAAAACGACCGCCGCAAGTGAAATAACAACAGTCAAAGAGACGAAAACGGGCATCATCCATTTATTTTCGTTCTTTTATTTAACGAATCCGGCCAGTTCCATTGCATTTTATATTTCAGCGTTTTTCATGAACTCATTGTTTATCAATCCAGATAAATAGTTTTCAGTTTGAACAAGTGTGATCCCGAGGTCAATGCCGAGACTACAGGTTCCGTACCACTCCGATATTGGGTTGAACGCGTCCACGAATCCATATTTTTAATATGATTTTGGGTATTTCTAATATATGTTGTACAAAACGTCGGCGCACTCTTCAAAGAATGGAAGGGAGCCACCACAAGCGCATGGAACGAGGGAGCCGTCAATGGGACCCCTGGCTGGAGGGCCACCCCAGGCAGTGTAGCCGCCAATGTAATCGCTGGCGGTGATTCCCCAGGTATCTTGGTTATAAGTGGAGTAATTCAAAGACAAACAGAACTGCTTGTGCGCGCGAGTAGCCTTGACCGAGTTGTCAAAGTAATTTACTTTAAACAAATCAATTTTGTTTTTAAAGTCGAAAAAGGCATGCGAAAACTAATGAGTAAATAATGGCGCGTTCGCAAACACGAACGTCTCATTTCCATAAGTGTATATTGGACGCGCAAACGCCTCCCAGGTGCTGAGCGGGACTGGATGCGTTTTCGAACCGAGAGCTAGTAATATAATCATCATCAGCTCGCTGTACTCGTCCCAACGCGCGTCTAAGAACTTTCCATTCTAAAAACCCATTGAAAACACATTACGATTATTCAACATCCAAGGCCAGTCAACTGCATCATACAAATCGGTTGCTAAAGCTTGAATCTGCTAATTAGTACTGAAATATGAGCGGGCAGTTAATACACCAACCATGAGAAGAGCAGTGTCAATACTTGAAATCTCGCAATTCCATACCTACTCTCCAGTGTTCATATCAACAAAATGATAGTAGAATCCGTGCATATTCGTCATGTTGTTCTTTATAAAAGAAAGAGTGGTCACAACTCTGGCTTCTATCTCCTGCTTAGATTTGAATCCACGCTCGGCTCCAATTACACAGGCAGCGAGACCAAAACCAGTAGCTGCGATACTAGATTGTGGGTGATTATCAACAGAACCATCAACAGTTGCTCTATCTTTGTTCTAACCGGTTAACGGATTGACTTCATCCCAAAAGAAATTAAACTAGTCACGTTGCATTTTTTCCAGAAATTTAACCTATTTCAGCTGATTAGTTAAAACTATGAACATCATTTGAGTGAAGTGAAATCATGATAGATTTTAACAAATAAATATAATGTGTATACATACAATCATGAAGACTTTCATATAATTTGAAAAATATTTCTAAACCATAAATTGAATCTAATACAGCGTTGTTTATAGGTTTCAATATAATATCTGTATATTATTAATCTGTATACTAAACGAGTAGCTACAAGTTTTGCGATATAACAGTTTATAATATTCGTTACTCTTCTTACAATAATTGTATCTTTTAGTTTAAATTTTTGTAAGTTAAACATTTTCAAATCATATTGTAAAAAAGTATTCTAAAGAAAGTGTTCTGATTTGAATACGACATTGATCATGTTATTATTTGAATCATATAACTTTCAATGCGGATACAATTTCAGAAGTTTTCACAAAAGTCTGTATATTATGAAATAAGTATACAAAAAATGAAAATAATACTCAATTCAAATAGTTTATACCAACTTAAATGTTCGGATATCACTTTAACAAGAAGAAAATATTTTAATTTATATACGTTACCAAATTTATACAATTTTTATTACAATTACGTAATTTCAAATCATATAATAAATATTAATCATTTTAAGTTAGTTAAGTAGTATCTGAGCATCACTATCGTCATTTAATTTCACTTCACCGATATGTTGGGTTCAATTCTGGCTTTGATCGCGATGACTGAAGTTGAGGTATTCGTTACCAGCCCCGACTTGAGGTACAAGATAACCAAGATGGCCTCTGTTTACGCCGAAGAAAAAGAAGCTGCTCCAACTTCTATAGTTGTGGACAAAACCAAAAGATACCAGACCATCGACGGTTTTGGCGCGTCCATCACCGACGGAGCCGCCTGGTTGTTTTCCGAGAAGCTCACCGATTAGCAATTGAACGATACTTTTGACATGTTATTCAGCCGCGAGAAGGGTATTGCGCTTTCCTTCCTGAGACAGCCAATCGGTTCTTCCGATCTCTCCACAAAGTTCTTTTCCTACGATGACTTGTGCAACTAAACCACAGTTTCTTGCACAACTCCAGAGGGTGTTGATGACAAAGAGCTTAAGAGATTTACGATTGCTCACGATAGATAATACATCATTCCAATGGTGAAGAAGGCAATGTCTCTTAACCCAGACATCAAGGTGATGATGACTCCATGGAGTCCTCCAGGCTGGATGAAGTCCAACAGGAACATGGCCGGATTCGATAACGTGAACAAGAACGAGACTATTCTTCTTCCTGAATATTACGATGCTCACGCTAACTACCTCAGAAAGACCATTGAAGTTTATCAAGCTGAAGGAATTCCAATTTACGCAGTCACCATGCAGAACGAGCCAATGTGGCCTGAGGGCAGCTATGGCGGTATGCACGTTGATTCCAAAGATCAAGCTCTCTACATAAAGAAGTTCCTCTACCCAACCTTGGTCAAATTCAATTTGACAGCCACCAAGATCATGGTCAACGACTACAACTGGGATTTCGCCTGGTACACCGAGGACGTCTACGCAGACAAGGAAACCTACAACGTGGTCGCTGGTACCTCTTGGCACCACTACAGCGGTGTCCCAACCGCTATGTCCGACATTAAAACCAAGTATCCTGACAAGGACAACTGGGTTACCGAGGCCTCCTCATTCAAGAACGTCAACGGCGAGACCACGATGGAGATGGTATCGGTCGAACTCATCAACGTTATGCGCAACCACGCGCGCTCCTTCGTCAAGTGGGGCATGGCCCTCGACTAGAACCACCAGCCACACACCGGAGGCTGCCCAGACTGCGTTGGAGTGGTTCTCATTGACGGAACTGACCCAGCTGACATCGTTGTCAAACCTAACTGGGACTACTATGCCCTTGGTCACGCAAGTAAGTTCTTGTACAAGGATGCGGTCAGAATCGAGTCGAACGAGAACGGGCTCGTTCACAACGTTGCGTTTTAGAACGCTAACGGCGGATTCGTGTTGTACACATTCAACTCAGATAAGGTTGAGTAGAAGATAACCGTTCAAATTCAAAAGAAGAGCTTTGAGGCAGTTTTAGCACCAGGTGCGATCACCACATTCGTCTGGAACGAAGAAAAGGGTAAAATGAGCACCGGAGCGCTCGTTGGAATCATCTGCGGATTCATAGCCGCGGTTGCCGTTATAATAATTTTGGTCATTTGTGGGATCAAAATGAAGTGGTGCAGAAAACAAGGCGAAGAAACCAAGAAATTCATCGATGAAGATAATCACGAGTGATACATCTTGAAATAATCATTCACTATATTATTAAGAATTATTATTAATATTATGTATATATGTTCACATTGCATACCATAGAATAAAGTAAAATAGTTACTTGATATTAAAAAAGATGTTAAATCACACATAGTAAATACATTAAAGCTGTTACATAAATGAGGAAGCAGAATCACTTAGATTGGAAAAAAGATGAAAACCATTTTAATTAACTGGAAATTCACTAACCACAAGAATTATTAAAGTATATATTATTTTTACTTGGCTATGGTAAAATAACTATGGTAAAATAACACTAAATTAAAAACAAGGACGAGCTAACCCTAAACAACAGGACACTAAATAGGGTACTAAAGATACATTTGGAGCCTAAACTATAAACACGGCGTCACTCATTTTGAAATCTACATCTATATTTATTTATTGCGTTTAGATATATTGTTGGATTGTTGCTGTTGAGTGAGTCATGTTATTATTAAGAGAAATCTAAAATGTATAATAACTAACTATCACTTTTCCATTCTGACTAACTAAGCGAATTTTTAAATTTATCGTCTGAAAGAAAGATTCATATTGATAAGTTATTAAATTGATTCATCATTCAAGTTGGGATTCTCTTGAATAATCATTCTGACCATTTAGTACTCATTTGATGACAATTGTTGTTGAACTGCGTTGAATCCAATTGTTTAAGGCAACATATCGGCGGTAAGCTCGAATTTGTAAGTGTTCATTTTTTGAACTCTAATCTTATTTTATGTTTAGTTAGATGTTTATTCGGCATCACTTGAGTTGGGAGTATCCAATTATTTGGAATATGTATGTTTGTAATATTATTTAACTGTATTGACTGGAGTGTTTAGTATAAACGCGAATTCAAACCATATAGCCTCATTACCCATTAAATTCAGTATATTAACTATTTTTTGCTGCATATTAAGAGTGTTTGGTTTAATATTTAGTAATCGCATCGCTGCTGTGGTAAACTGTTATTATTAGAATGTCATTATTGAGGTGGATACACATTTTACAATTAAGTTATAATACGGAATGCGCGTTATGTACAAAGTAATTTATAAATATGTACACACAAACTTTAATTAATTCGTTCCTAGATTTAGTGATTCTGTAGCCATTTTGCACTTTCAACTACAGAAGTTCCTGCCATTTAACCCACATATAGGAGCATGTACTGTTGTGACAGAACAAGGGACCACTGAGGGTCTCTAACTAAATTTCAAAAGTTTTTACTTAAGTTAAGAGGCATTTTTTGTATCTTTGACATTTATTACTGAAAACAGTGTGAATAAGCTTTTATAGCCTCATTACCCATTAAATTCAGTGAATTAACTATTTTTTGCTGCATATTAAGAGTACTAGGAATAGTTTTTAATACATTGAAGTATAAATTTCAAATGTCGTATAAGTATAGATGATACATTTTAGTATAAAATTGTAAGAGTATAAATTTTGTTATTTTTCATACACCTGGCAGAAATTCAATGTCATCTTTCTTCGGTAATTTTGTCACTATTATTGATTTTAACGTAACATAACCATTTGTAAGTATCTACTGACATTCTTTATGTTAGATGATTGCTTGCTATTTTTTAAATAAGAAAATAAGCGTTCAACATCAGCTTCAGAGACAACCAAGCAAATCTTCAAAAAGTAATATACCTCAATATGTCATATTTCGTAGAAGGTTAACAACTCTTAATCATTTAATAATGCATCAGTCTCCTTTTGTGGTGAATAATTGAGAGGTTTTCTTAATCCAAGTAAATCGTTTACTGCAGCCACATACTTCTTTAATAGTATTTTATCAACTTAATAAGCGTATTTTTCAAAGAAACCTCTTGTAACACCTTTTAAAGGTTCTTAATGACTTTCTTGAGGAGTAATGCTTTGTCAGAAAGAATCATAAATTTTATAATTTTTAGATCTTTCTTTGAGTTCGACCGATACCATCTCCATCGTGGTCTCGCCGTTGACGTTCTTGAATGAGGAGGCCTCGGTAACCCAGTTGTCCTTGTCAGGGTACTTGGTTTTAATGTCGGACATAGCGGTTGGGACACCGCTGTAGTGGTGCCAGGAGGTACCAGCGACCACGTTGTAGGTTTCCTTGTCTGCGTAGACGTCCTCGGTGTACCAGGCGAAATCCCAGTTGTAGTCGTTGACCATGATCTTGGTGGCTGTCAAATTGAATTTGACCAAGGTTGGGTAGAGGAACTTCTTTATGTAGAGAGCCTGATCTTTGGAATCGACGTGCATACCGCCATAGCTGCCCTCAGGCCACATTGGCTCGTTCTGCATGGTGACTGCGTAAATTGGAATTCCTTCAGCTTGGTAAGCTTCAATGGTCTTTCTGAGGTAGTTAGCGTGAGCATCGTAATATTCAGGAAGAAGAATGGTCTCATTCTTGTTCACGTTATCGAATCCGGCCATGTTCCTGTTGGACTTCATCCAGCCTGGAGGACTCCATGGAGTCATCATCACCTTGATGTCTGGGTTAAGAGACATTGCCTTCTTCACCATTGGAATGATGTATTATCTATCGTGAGCAATCGTAAATCTCTTAAGCTCTTTGTCATCAACACCCTCTGGAGTTGTGCAAGAAACTGTGGTTTAGTTGCACAAGTCATCGTAGGAAAAGAACTTTGTGGAGAGATCGGAAGAACCGATTGGCTGTCTCAGGAAGGAAAGCGCAATACCCTTCTCGCGGCTGAATAACATGTCAAAAGTATCGTTCAATTGCTAATCGGTGAGCTTCTCGGAAAACAACCAGGCGGCTCCGTCGGTGATGGACGCGCCAAAACCGTCGATGGTCTGGTATCTTTTGGTTTTGTCCACAACTATAGAAGTTGGAGCAGCTTCTTTTTCTTCGGCGTAAACAGAGGCCATCTTGGTTATCTTGTACCTCAAGTCGGGGCTCCATAACTATTGAAGCTTCACAACATATTAGTGCTAAGCTCAAATTTGTTAGTATACATTTTGAACACTTATTATGTTGTATGGATAATTCAAAGCTATTTTTATATCATTTGAGATCAACATGATTTAGCGCGATTGGATTCTTGTTTAAAGGTAAGAGCCCATTTAAACGTTTGATTTCTAGTCGATCAGCATTCAAATACATGCTATAAACTTGCTAAATACAAATATAACCAATAAGATTATCAAAGATTAAACTGTAGTTGATAAATATATATCGACGTAATTAAGAATTAATTAATACGCGTAATCCGTAAGTCAAAGTGAATTATATATGAGGCTAACTTTGCTTTTTATATTTGTATTTAACTAATGTTTGTCTAAGTTTGAAATTTAACCAAAAGAAACTCAACCTTTATAATGCAAGCTTGTCATTTATAAGGAATATAAACACTAATGTGACTCAAATAGTAACTATAATATACTCTTCATGATATACTCTCATCGCTCTATTATATCATCTTCAAATTAATGTGATATCTATTATATTGTCTTTATAAACAGTTTTACGGTATTGCAACTCGTATTATTACAAATATTTTCTAAATATCATAAAATTGCGAATTTAACAAAATTATATTAATTTTACTACTTTAAATATGATGATCGAAATATAGTAACCGATATTAACGTATTATTTTTAAATAATAATTTAAACTTGGACATATAATTGATATCACCAACTTACTAATATTGATATATTTAGTATTCTATATTAAAATTCATTCTTTATCAATACATGTCTTATGTCTTCTAACCTTAGTCGACTATAAAACTTTATTTGTTTAGTGTAATAACAGAAATAGCAATGCCCTGATTTTAATCAGCTCTTTTGCCTTGGTTGCACTGTTATCATAATTTGTGAATTATATTAAAATGGGAAATATTAGTGCTGTAGCTTACCAAGCAACACATATTTACATTTTAGTGCCCGGTTATTAAATTTAGAATTTAGACTAGAGATTAAAATATCGTTTTCCATGCACCACTTATCAACTATATATAATGGTAATCCATTTTCGATTTTGATCAAACAATTTCTCATCATTGCCATTCCATATATGATTATCCAACTATTTAACACTATTTTTCTAATATCAGATAAAACGTCATCACTATATATATGCTAACGTCAAATACAAATAACTAAAATGGTTTCGTTATATTCTATAATATTATATTAATAATTGATTTACCACAAATACGATGTATGCAGGAATAAATTAACAATATATAACCAACAATACAATTATTGCAAAAAATAATTTAATCTAAACAGAGTATTGATTGATTAAAGTTTAATAATTTCATAGTACTCTTCAACTATTTTTATATACAACAATATTACCACCAATTCAATTCTGAAACTATAAATTAGTGATGTTAAACACTTTGCAGTATTTGGAATTAATAGTAACATCTAAGATATAATTAACTCTGTAATTAATGTAACCGTTGAATTTTCTATGATATATGGTTCGTTGATTTGTTATGAGTGCGACATATCTGTGTTAAATTCATCACTTATATTTTTAGCTCATGGTTAATGGTTGGCTTCAGTTATGTAAATGCCTCTATCATAAGTAAGTATGAGTTATGCAAATATTTAATTTAGATTGAATGGAACAGTTTCAAGTGGCTTGATTTCTATTGTATAGTAGCACGTTGATATATATTTGACAAATGTTTAACTTATAGGTTATTATTACGATTTAACTAAGGCATATTTGCTGATCAGTTAAATATAAAATAATATAAGCACCTAAATTGTAAATAAGAAACTAACTGTTTGCGTTAATAGTAATTTAATTGTTAATATTTAGTATCAGCTGTTAATACAGTTATCTGAATAAATATATACGATTGTTTGAATAGTATGTGTTTATAATTCAGTGGTATATGGAATTTTGTTCACTCAGTACTTTGCATTAATTACACATAAATTTGTGATATTTCTCGTTGAAATAGTTGTGAATATCAGAAGGGATCTGAACATCACAGCCGTTAAGGTTGTTATGTATTTAACTGACGTTGAAATGATGTATATATAACGATATGAATAGCTTTTAGTCTGATTTAATAATTTAAAGTGATCGGTTTCAGTATGTTCTTTGGTTAATACTTAATTACTAAGATAAATAACAGCGGTCACACCGTTAATATTGATACAATAAATAAATTAGAGATTAACTCAGTAATAAATAGTAGTCAAGAAACGATAGTTTTTTTCTGAGACCACGCATGTCTGTTGACAAACTCTAAAAGATTTATTATGAATCGTTTAAGTCATATATCAATGAATCAATTGTAATTAAATTCAGGATAAACTAACGCTGATGGTGAAGATAATAAGTTTAACGTAGTAGTGGGAAAAATATCGTTACAAATTTTTAAAAATATTAGTAGGATGAGTTATAAATAGCAGTAAATTTGTAACGAAGTGAATAATAATATCGAAAACACCATTAATATAATATTCAGTAATATAATCCAATAAAATATAATCAATACAGCTTTCAATGCAAGCTTAGTGCAATTGCAAACATAAATTGATAGATTAAGTGGTTGTTGTACATAACCACCTTCGCAAACACCAGCTCAATAATGTAAAGCTTAAATAATAAGAGATGGATTTTAAGGCGCAGCACTAAATAGTATGATGGGGCAATGTGCGGCAATCTAAAAATGCTGCTTTCTGTAAGTAACTAACGATTATGCATGTTATGAAAGTAGATAAGGTTCTTTTGGGTATTGGTAGTACTCAATATAATAATGTGGTACTTTTATAAATGGGTGATAATATACATTCATTACAAATATACTATTAGAGTGATTCTTTGATTATTATTATGTGCAATTGGAGTAGAGGCTCATTATTATTAACAGGAAAGGGGAAGAATCCAATTCCAATTCTTATATTTTTCAATTTTTCTTTTATATTTACCAACCCTTATTTTATTCATATATAATAATTATATTTTGGAGATCTCTACCTCCTGTCTTTTCATTAATAAGAAGTTCGACCGTTCAATCCCCATAGAACCCCTTTCCTGTTAATAATAATGAGCCTCTACTCCAATTGCACATAATAATAATCAAAGAATCACTCTAATAGTATATTTGTAATGAATGTATATTATCACCCATTTATAAAAGTACCACATTATTATATTGAGTACTACCAATACCCAAAAGAACCTTATCTACTTTCATAACATGCATAATCGTTAGTTACTTACAGAAAGCAGCATTTTTAGATTGCCGCACATTGCCCCATCATACTATTTAGTGCTGCGCCTTAAAATCCATCTCTTATTATTTAAGCTTTACATTATTGAGCTGGTGTTTGCGAAGGTGGTTATGTACAACAACCACTTAATCTATCAATTTATGTTTGCAATTGCACTAAGCTTGCATTGAAAGCTGTATTGATTATATTTTATTGGATTATATTACTGAATATTATATTAATATTGTTTTTCATATTTAATTATTCACCTCGTTACAAATTAATACTGGTATTAAATTAATCATTAATATTATTAATATTTAAAATTTGTAACGATATATTTTACTACTACGAATTTAAACTTATTATCTTATTATCTAGCGATTAGTTTATCTATACTTAATTTAATTACAATTGATTCAATTGATTTTATACAATATGACTAAACGATTCATAATCATCTTTTAGAGTTTGTGTAGTTATACGTGAATGCTCAGAAAATTTATTTAAACTATCGTTTGTGATACTAATTTATTATTGCAAGTTATTCTCTAATTTATTTATTGTATCTAATATTATGGATGTGTTATGTGCTAAGTTATTATCACTTAATTATTAAGTATTAACCAATTTTTATACAAATTGATCACTTTAAATTATTAAATCAGACTAAAGCCTATTATATGTTATATATACATCATTTCTGACGTCAGTTAAATACATAACAACATTAACGCATTGTGTGATGTTCAGTAAATATCCTTCTGAACATTCACAACTATTTCCTGTAAATATGAAAGGAAATATGCAAATTTATGTGTAATTATTTTATGTTGTTGCAAATTATAGACTGGGCAAACAAATTCCATATACCACTAGTTATTAAACACATATATTTAAACAATCGTATAATATTTATTCAGATAACTGTATTAACAGCTGATACTAAATATTAACAATTAAATTACTATTAACGCAAACAGTTAGTTTCTTATTTACAATTTAGGTGCTTATATTATTTTATATTTAACTGATCAGCAAATATGCCTTAGTTAAATCGTAATAATAACCTATAAGTTAAACATTTGTCAAATATATATCAACGTGCTACTATACAATAGAAATCAAGCCACTTGAAACTGTTCCATTCAATCTAAATTAAATATTTGCATAACTCATACTTACTTATGATAGAGGCATTTACATAACTGAAGCCAACCATTAACCATGAGCTAAAAATATAAGTGATGAATTTAACACAGATATGTCGCACTCATAACAAATCAACGAACCATATATCATAGAAAATTCAACGGTTACATTAATTACAGAGTTAATTATATCTTAGATGTTACTATTAATTCCAAATACTGCAAAGTGTTTAACATCACTAATTTATAGTTTCAGAATTGAATTGGTGGTAATATTGTTGTATATAAAAATAGTTGAAGAGTACTATGAAATTATTAAACTTTAATCAATCAATACTCTGTTTAGATTAAATTATTTTTTGCAATAATTGTATTGTTGGTTATATATTGTTAATTTATTCCTGCATACATCGTATTTGTGGTAAATCAATTATTAATATAATATTATAGAATATAACGAAACCATTTTAGTTATTTGTATTTGACGTTAGCATATATATAGTGATGACGTTTTATCTGATATTAGAAAAATAGTGTTAAATAGTTGGATAATCATATATGGAATGGTAATGATGAGAAATTGTTTGATCAAAATCGAAAATGGATTACCATTATATATAGTTGATAAGTGGTGCATGGAAAACGATATTTTAATCTCTAGTCTAAATTCTAAATTTAATAACCGGGCACTAAAATGTAAATATGTGTTGCTTGGTAAGCTACAGCACTAATATTTCCCATTTTAATATAATTCACAAATTATGATAACAGTGCAACCAAGGCAAAAGAGCTGATTAAAATCAGGGCATTGCTATTTCTGTTATTACACTAAACAAATAAAGTTTTATAGTCGACTAAGGTTAGAAGACATAAGACATGTATTGATAAAGAATGAATTTTAATATAGAATACTAAATATATCAATATTAGTAAGTTGGTGATATCAATTATATGTCCAAGTTTAAATTATTATTTACAAATAATACGTTAATATCGGTTACTATATTTCGATCATCATATTTAAAGTAGTAAAATTAATATAATTTTGTTAAATTCGCAATTTTATGATATTTAGAAAATATTTGTAATAATACGAGTTGCAATACCGTAAAACTGTTTATAAAGACAATATAATAGATATCACATTAATTTGAAGATGATATAATAGAGCGATGAGAGTATATCATGAAGAGTATATTATAGTTACTATTTGAGTCACATTAGTGTTTATATTCCTTATAAATGACAAGCTTGCATTATAAAGGTTGAGTTTCTTTTGGTTAAATTTCAAACTTAGACAAACATTAGTTAAATACAAATATAAAAAGCAAAGTTAGCCTCATATATAATTCACTTTGACTTACGGATTACGCGTATTAATTAATTCTTAATTACGTCGATATATATTTATCAACTACAGTTTAATCTTTGATAATCTTATTGGTTATATTTGTATTTAGCAAGTTTATAGCATGTATTTGAATGCTGATCGACTAGAAATCAAACGTTTAAATGGGCTCTTACCTTTAAACAAGAATCCAATCGCGCTAAATCATGTTGATCTCAAATGATATAAAAATAGCTTTGAATTATCCATACAACATAATAAGTGTTCAAAATGTATACTAACAAATTTGAGCTTAGCACTAATATGTTGTGAAGCTTCAATAGTTATGGAGCCCCGACTTGAGGTACAAGATAACCAAGATGGCCTCTGTTTACGCCGAAGAAAAAGAAGCTGCTCCAACTTCTATAGTTGTGGACAAAACCAAAAGATACCAGACCATCGACGGTTTTGGCGCGTCCATCACCGACGGAGCCGCCTGGTTGTTTTCCGAGAAGCTCACCGATTAGCAATTGAACGATACTTTTGACATGTTATTCAGCCGCGAGAAGGGTATTGCGCTTTCCTTCCTGAGACAGCCAATCGGTTCTTCCGATCTCTCCACAAAGTTCTTTTCCTACGATGACTTGTGCAACTAAACCACAGTTTCTTGCACAACTCCAGAGGGTGTTGATGACAAAGAGCTTAAGAGATTTACGATTGCTCACGATAGATAATACATCATTCCAATGGTGAAGAAGGCAATGTCTCTTAACCCAGACATCAAGGTGATGATGACTCCATGGAGTCCTCCAGGCTGGATGAAGTCCAACAGGAACATGGCCGGATTCGATAACGTGAACAAGAATGAGACCATTCTTCTTCCTGAATATTACGATGCTCACGCTAACTACCTCAGAAAGACCATTGAAGCTTACCAAGCTGAAGGAATTCCAATTTACGCAGTCACCATGCAGAACGAGCCAATGTGGCCTGAGGGCAGCTATGGCGGTATGCACGTTGATTCCAAAGATCAGGCTCTCTACATAAAGAAGTTCCTCTACCCAACCTTGGTCAAATTCAATTTGACAGCCACCAAGATCATGGTCAACGACTACAACTGGGATTTCGCCTGGTACACCGAGGACGTCTACGCAGACAAGGAAACCTACAACGTGGTCGCTGGTACCTCTTGGCACCACTACAGCGGTGTCCCAACCGCTATGTCCGACATTAAAACCAAGTACCCTGACAAGGACAACTGGGTTACCGAGGCCTCCTCATTCAAGAACGTCAACGGCGAGACCACAATGGAGATGGTATCGGTCGAACTCATCAACGTTATGCGCAACCACGCGCGCTCCTTCGTCAAGTGGGGCATGGCCCTCGACTAGAACCACCAGCCACACACCGGAGGCTGCCCAGACTGCGTTGGAGTGGTTCTCATTGACGGAACTGACCCAGCTGACATCGTTGTCAAACCTAACTGGGACTACTATGCCCTTGGTCACGCAAGTAAGTTCTTGTACAAGGATGCGGTCAGAATCGAGTCGAACGAGAACGGGCTCGTTCACAACGTTGCGTTTTAGAACGCTAACGGCGGATTCGTGTTGTACACATTCAACTCAGATAAGGTTGAGTAGAAGATAACCGTTCAAATTCAAAAGAAGAGCTTTGAGGCAGTTTTAGCACCAGGAGCAATCACCACATTCGTCTGGAACGAAGAAAAGGGTAAAATGAGCACCGGAGCGCTCGTTGGAATCATCTGCGGATTCATAGCCGCGGTTGCCGTTATAATAATTTTGGTAATTTGCGGGATCAAAATGAAGTGGTGCAGAAAACAAGGCGAAGAAACCAAGAAATTCATCGACGAAGATAATCACGAGTGATACATCTTGAAATAATCATTCACTATATTATTAAGAATTATTATTAATATTATGTATATATGTTCACATTGCATACCATAGAATAAAGTAAAATAGTTACTTGATATTAAAAAAGATGTTAAATCACACATAGTAAATACATTAAAGCTGTTACATAAATGAGGAAGCAGAATCACTTAGATTGGAAAAAAGATGAAAACCATTTTAATTAACTGGAAATTCACTAACCAGAAGAATTATTAAAGTATATATTATTTTTACTTGGCTATGGTATAATAACTAGTATATATTTATATATTGCGTTTAGATGTATTGGATTGTTGCTGTTGACTCAACAGATTGATACTTATGATATTTGTCAAGTTGAAATGGAAATATTTATTACAAAATTAATATATAATATAACATATGTTAAAATATAAAAGAAAATTTAAATAATCGCTCCAAAATATCATATCTACGTGTAGTGTAGTACAGCCAGCACAAAAGCTGTACAGTACAGCCTACAGCCAAAAATCGCGTTTCTGTAATGGTTTTACAGCCATAACAGCCCTACTGTTGAGTGAGTCATGTTATTATTAAGAGAAATCTAAAATGTATAATAACTAACTATCACTTTTCCATTCTGACTAACTAAGCGAATTTTTCAATTTATCGTCTGAAAGAAAGGTTCATGTTGATAAGTTATTAAATTGATTCATCATTCAAGTTGGGATTCTCTTGAATAATTATTCTGACCATTTAGTACTCATTTGATGACAATTGTTGTTGAACTGCGTTGAATCCAATTGTTTAAGGCAACATATCGCTGGTAAGCTCGAATTTGTAAGTGTTCATTTTTTGAACTCTAATCTTATGTTATGTTTAACTCGATGCTTATTCGGCATCACTTGAGTTGGGAGTATCCAATTATTTGGAATATGTATGTTTGTAATATTATTTAACTGTATTGACTGGAGTGTTTAGTATAAACGCGAATTCAAACCATATAGCCTCATTACCCATTAAATTCAGTGTATTAACTATTTTTTGCTGCATATTAAGAGTGTTTGGTTTAATATTTAGTAATCGCATGGCTGCTGTGGTAAACTGTTATTATTAGAATGTCATTATTGAGGTGGATACACATTTTACAATTAAGTTATAATACGGAATGCGCGTTATGTACAAAGTAATTTATAAATATGTACACACAAACTTTAATTGAATTAATATTTTGCAAAAGTTGTATTATTGTTGCAGTTAGCGTAACTTTAACATATATGCGTTGTAATTTTTGTTTAACTTTAAATCATATGTATTGCGTTTTTGACTAATACCAATAGTATACCCTATATTCTATTTTCATGCTAATTTAATAATATAATTGGTAATTATTAAAATAAAAACAGTTCAGTAGTTTAAATAACATGTACTAAAATGTAAAATGTTCAATTATTACTGTTCACGCGCTGGGGCTCAAAGTTCGGGAATTAACGTTCCACTTCAATTGTAAAAAAAGGAATTTTTGTTCAGTTGAAATTTAGAGAATTGCGACTGATACTTTAAACGATGAACCGTAATTTTTGAGAAGATACGTTTGCAAAAAAGGAGACTCCCTCTTTTTGACATTTAATAATTGTCTATCTGAACTCACATAAAATAGCACACTCTGTCGACAATAGAAGATTTTGAATATGAGCGAGAGACTATACATGTATAGAATAACATGTATAGAACTAGAATAACATGTATAGAATAACTTATAGAAGTGTTTTAATAACACCGTTATTATCCCGTTACTAACGTACGTTTACAGAATTTACAAAAATAGCCAATTTATATGTCAAGAAATAATAACATTTAGATATAATTCTTTGACAAAAACGTATTTTAAACAAAATTAACATGAGAAGCGTATGATAGTCAAATAACGTGAGAAATACCCATATATAAGTGAGATATAGTAATTATAACTTATCATCATTCAATCTTTTTATAAATTGTGTAAATCATATTCAATCATTATATAGGCAAAGAAAAAATATTATAGTTGTAATAAATTACGTCTTATACTTTTGAAATAGTTTACTTTTGTCAATTTTAACCTTAGAGAGACTATAAAAGTAATAGCATGCTAAGTTTTTTTTATTAAGATAAATATGCACATTAATAGGTGTAAATATGTTATTTTTATTATGTTATTTTTCCTGATTTAGAAAATTTAATTAATTTAAATTTGAAGTGGGAGAAATAAAACCAAGATAAATGAAGTTCCCCAGTGGTCATTAGAAAATTAAAATATATTAAAAAGGAAAGAAACTGTTATTCTTAATATAGTATACGACTTTTGAAATTTACTTCAATGTAGTATAAAAAACAATCCCTAATGGGTCACCCTTTTCTCTGATCATTTTCTGTTACTTAACTGTAACCATCAGTACTAAGGCTCAATTTAATCATTCCATCTTCATCTCATAAATCATGGCAATCCACAAATCCAAACTTAGTTACACAATAACGTTACCTCAAACTAATCTCAATATCATACCTCATCTTCTAGGATTGTCACTTTTCTGGAAAATATAATCACAAATCACAAGCAAAACATGTTGTGAAACTTGCACAACCTTATGCAGTATATAGTATAGTATATAGAATTATAATTGAGTATTACATTACAATTTGATTATTAATTTTCTTTGTAATATTTGTATATTTGTATAATTTTGTATATCATTGATAATCATGTTAAGAAAATCGTGTTAAGTATACATAATTATTTATAAAATAAAATTGATGTATGGTTTATAATCAAACAGTTAGTCCTCTAGTATCATCTAATTTTCGATGTGAGAATATTATAAAAATAACACCACTTTAGAATCATATGCTTTAATATGTTTTAATACTTTCTGTATGCCCATAAAACTCAATAAATATTTCTAATAGCTGCAAATAGCTATTTAAGTCAAATATTGGCGTATATTATACCTCTGGCTCTACAAATAAATACATTATGTGCTACCAAAATTATGTCTTGTCCTAGTCTAAGTGCAATTTGATCAAACAATAAGATCCAAACATTAATCAGGTTGTAACCACATTTACGGCGGTTACTAAGCCATAATTTATTTGCAAAGCCTGCATCGCTGATTATGTTATTGACTATAATACTCATGTTTGTACTGCGTTGAGAATTATATAATTTACTTAAATTACATGCAATGGGTACATAAATGTGGCAACTGATTTATCAATGATTAATTTTGATCAAGTGGCTTTATGTGCGCTGACAGCTGATTCTTCATTTGCAACAAATTCTATTTTATATTTTGAAACAACTGTAACGGTAGCTTAATCAACTGCGATAGGTTTATTTGCTCAAACTACGATGTTTTCGAATATGGTGATTCGTGGTTCTATGAATATAAAGCAAACTAAAACATTAAGTTAGGTTTTCATTGGTAGTTTAACTGGTATAATGAATACGAACATGATAATGCAGAATTGTTCAATTAAAATAACAATAAAGCTGGATTCTGGTTCACAGTAAACTGTTTTCAAGGCCGGTGGTCTAGTAGGCATGATTTAGGGCAAATACACTCTCTAAGTGCAGAATTGCACGGTTTAATTAACCACTGAATTAACCAATCAGTTCGATTACGTAGCTAAGTATTTCTATTCGGTGGTTGGTGGGATGGTGGGTCATATGCACTTGCTTCCAACGCTTCAGGTGTTAAATTCAACAACTATTAATAACTTATTCACGACTAGAGCAGCCGGTGGCTACCTTGGTATGTTTTAAGGCGGTTATATTTTGATTCAGAACTCGAATTCATCCGGTTCATTGAATGCGTACGCGTGCGGTGGGCTGATTGGCGAGGGTGGTGCACCGGGCGGTCTTACCCCAACTCAAGCTGAGCAGTTAACAATTGACACGGTCTCTGTTAACGTTCAAATGACCGGAACTGTTCTGGGCGCGGCTTTCGGGAACGGGTGCAAGAAGAGCGTTCTCACGTTTGCGGGCGTTAATTATTGGGGCATAAACGGGCTCTGTCCAGTGGGCGCGGCGAACGGGTTGACCTATTCGGGCGTCACTGGGTGTTGACGTGGTGTGAAAAATAATTTTTATAATAGTTAGTTCCTGTAAATTCATGTAATAAAGATGGAAATTACGTCTATACTGGTCACCTTTTTCTCTGATCATCACATTTCCTTTCTAAACCAATGATCACTAAGAAACTAACAATATTCCTCTTAGTCCTGTATTATAATTAGAAATTCTTTTATATTTATCGAATGCAATGATCCTTACTGCAGCGAAAAATTTAACCCACTTTATTTAAATATAAGTTTCAAAAGGATATCTGATAAATCGCATTTAGTTAGAACAGAACAATAATACAACAATTTGTATAATTGACTATATGGCTACGTTAAATTTTTACATTCATCATATTATAATTACAAGAAAGTCTCAAATTGAATTGTATTAATATACTGAATACATTGTATCAAGTTTAATAACTCAGTTCTATTTCTAGCTTTGAAACTAGCTGAATGAATCATTATGAATCTTAATGTCATCATCGCATATCGGCGGCGTAGTGTAGAGTATATTTAGCAATTATCATTTATAAGATACCAAAAATTACACTGATAAAATATTTTTCTAGACAAAAATGTGTGATATTAATTTTACTCTCCCACCTCCATAAAATTGACGCATTTAGTTGAGTCAAAGTGCATGCACTGGATTACGTTCATTTGTATGTCTCTGCTTGCATTAAGTGCATCAATTCTGATGTTCGTGTACTTCACCAAGTTTTCGTTACACAGGATCTTCAAAACATTATTATTAGTTTTGTGCTCTTTGATCCTCGCCGTTTCTCCCTGGGACAAGAAAATTGATGAGTTGTTCAAGTTCATGAAACACCCGTTTTGGAAGTCTGGGCTTATTCTAATGTTGGGCTTGTTCTAATGCCCCTGTTTTTAATAAGAGTGCTGGGTTCCATGGGCGTTTATATTTTAAAACGTGAGCTCTATTGCTGTAATAGTACTTGGGCTCGTACACTTCCCTCTTGCGTTTGTTGATCATTTCACCAATAAGAATAATCAGTATGAACACCAAGACCTAACCTTGGAAGCATGAGTGATTTCTTGGAATATAACCTACCGTAAAACCTGTACTGATCACTTTTTCTGCATCAATAAAACATTCTTCATTAATCAATTGCATTTTCATATCTTTCTATTTCTTGAACATAAAAATAAAATCTAAAATAATATTATTTATTTTAAGAAATATGAATTATGAATGGTATGTTATTATATATCTCATTTTCCAAGTATTTCCTCAGCGGTAAGAGTTCTTCTCTATTTTTTCTTGCCTTTGCCCTTCTTTTCTCTTAGTTCCCAAAATACTTTTAAGATTACAAGCATAAATGTGAATAATCCAGCGGCGCATCCTGCTATTTCTCCACTAAGAAGAGCTTATTCGTATTTAGCTTAATCTAATTCAGTTTACTGTAATGTAAGTACTATCATGGCTGCCACTATTTTGGCTATACCTTGTATTGGCTGAACTAATTATTCGTCAAACGCTACCATAATAACAGCGGGCATAGTTTAAAACACGCTGAAAATTCCAACCAATCCTAAGTATTTAATGGTGCTTTCTAGTTATGTTTGGTCAAATTTATTGGCTGGTATGAAAACGCTGAGTAGTGCTTTGGGTGCTAGGAATCCTGCTCCTCCAATGATAGCTGTGAGTACGAAGCCGAATATGAAGCACCAGATGAGAGCTTCTTTGAATAGTGGCATTTTGTTCATTTTGAGCAGGCCTGGTGCAACAGCTACGAATGCGTTCATTGATACCATCGAAACGGCTTTAATCAGTTCGTTGTAGACCACGAACACGAATATGTTCGCCGACGCTTGAAGTTGCAGTGCGGGAGTGGAAAAGAAGCTTACTTTATTAACAACCAATATGTAAACTACATACTGCGCCATCAGTGGGATGTACATCTGAGCTCCTTTGAAGTATGATAATAGAATAGTTTTTATCATTTCCTTGTTTGGCAAAAAGTCCTCCTTTTTGAAAGTGAACTGGAATACCAAAGCTGTGGACGCGAATTTCTGCTTCCAAATCGCAATCAGAACGGAAAACGTGATGAACAAATGAGAAAGTAAATAAACTACGCCTTCGGCCGTGGTCGTTTCTACTCCGTTGAACGTGTAAGAATATTGGACGCCAAAGTAAATGAAGAGCCATATCATAGCCCCGCGAACCAGGGCGAATATTTTTAGCTGTTGGGCCCTTAGGAAGTAGCCGAAGGAGGTGATCAGCTGCAAAAATGAGAACACGACCTTGATTATGAACCCAGTTTTGGTTAAAGTGGTTAACTGACTGCTCACAGCCGCGAGAATCATTTACAGCACACCCAGAGCGAGTTAAGAGTACATAAATGGCACTATTATCGTGTTATCCTGCGATATCTCCTTCAATAACTCGCCTAAATACGATATCGACCACGTTATCCCATATGCTATCGGAAGCTGCGTAACAATTATCTACTACAAAGAAAATTCCTTTACAAAACCTACATAATAATCAGTGCCAAGCTTTGAGACCAACATATACGCCTAGGTGATCACTGACCACGAGTATATTAACTACTCAATCAGCTAAGGGATTATATGAGTAATTAATGCCTTCTTCGGCTCCAATTTGTCAAACTGTTGAGAAATAGGGACTATTTCAGCGAGATTTATCTCATCGTTTTCTATGGGTTTCGCCTATGGTGGTGGATCTATATAGTTTTCAGGGCGTGCTACACCTTGTTGTTCAACCTAGTTAAAATCACTTGTTTGTTATGACTGCATTAAGGAAGTGAAAAATGTAATTTGAATATTATTTGCAATCAATAGGCCAAATTTAAATAATTTATAATAATTTGTTTATTAAATGTTTAAACACCAATAAATTTGTGACAGATTACTTTAATGATCTTTAATGTATTATAACCAAATAATATTTAAATCTAACATATTAGCACTATTAACAAACATAGAAACCCCAATTTTACTACATAACCTCGAATTGAACCACCCACCCTTGTTCGAATACAGACACCCGAGCAGTTTTCAAAAATAGTCAGGGTGTCTATAAGTGAGAGCAAATCTGACTCAGTTTGGTATATTTCCTGTGTCAGATTTGATTTTCCATTTCAGTTACATATAATATACTACATATAATATATTTTTATGGTCACACAAAGCTCAAAAGCTCTTATAAATCTAGTAAATACAAACGAGATTTACTATGTTCAATTCACTTACAACCCCTTTATAGTAATGCCAATACAACGAATCAACCTCTCGTGCAAACCGAAGGAAATAACTAGCAAAAAGAAACTGAGAAGCGAACCAAAGACGAAATACATTCGCAAAATGGTTCCTGCGCACCAAAATTTAAAATGCGAACCAAAACCACCCCTAGTTATCAACAGTAGTTATGTTTGGTGGTCAAATTGAGTATTCATTTTGTGATGTCACCAAAATTTATGTTGGAAATTCTTATGCAACAACACTAGTTTCAACATAATCAAGAGCAGGATCTTTATTCGGACGTGTTTATCACTCTATTGTAAATTCAGTATTGATTAAAATTGAAAATATTTAGTTATCAGCAGTATCAACAACTTATGAGTGCGAAGTAGCATCCGTAACAACATCATTGTTAAACACAAGTATAGCTTTCAGAGATAGTTCGATCAAAAACGTTAATATTTACTCTTACTCTAAAAATTTGAACACACAAGCTTCTGGTATACATTCAACAGTAGAATCTTCAAATGTATATATTTATAATGTTGTGCTTGAAAGCATTAAATTAAAAGTTGATAATGATAACTATACAGCATCTCAATTCGCAGGGGCAATAGCGAGCTCCATGTCTAGATCAAATTCATACTCGTATGGAGCTTTATAAATGGACCATGTTATTATTAACTCTATATAACTTGAGGCCGTATATTCTTCAGATAAACAAGTTAAATTCTTAATTGGAAGAATAGTACCTTCATCCCCGGCTGTTTTCGTTTAAATTACAGATTCAGAATCAATGGGCGTTTCAACAGTTCTAGGTAATCCTGTAACTAACTGTTAACTCACACAACCCAATGGTAATGGTTGTTGAAGTGAACGACATATAAATTATGTAAATTATTGATTTTATGTAAATTCAGTATTTTCTATATTTTAGAATATAAATGAATATAATATCGTGGCCGCCTTTGTTCGGACCACTTATTAGCTTATTACTGTTGTCAAGATCTTAATAAGTTGACAACTATTAGAAAAATAAAAGAACCCTATTATTTTAATTATAGGTGTATAAGAATTTCTCGTTTATTTAATCTAGTAATTAGTATATTCAGGATTAAATTTATAATGTTATAACTATCAACGGTGAACATTCTGGCATTTGGTCGCTTAATCAGAAGAAATCAACGAATATCATTCTAATGCAAACCATTTTCTGTTGCAAGCAAACAAAACAGCACACTATCACCCCCGTGTTGGGAAAATATAGTCTGGAACGAAGCCTTTAGTTGGTATTCATTTTGAACATGCATCCGCACGTTGGCTTGTTACTTTCGTTGCTTGAAGTGGAAAATTATATGATTTAGTGATCATATTAGATGCAAATTTTGTTTTGGACCAAGATTATTCTAACCACACATCTGTAGCCACCAACAGGCTAAATTTATTCCATCTTCATCTCTAATCATGGCACTGCACCAATCAAAAGTTGCGCAAAAACACTGCAACAAACTAATCTCAATATTGAACAACATTATGGCCTTGAAAGTGTCTTTATAACTATCTGGAAAAATGTTCACTGATATCTAATATATTATTAATTATAATTAGAATAATATAAAGGGAATT
Organism: Hexamita inflata; assembly: GCA_963988835.1. Taxonomy (NCBI): domain Eukaryota; phylum Fornicata; order Diplomonadida; family Hexamitidae; genus Hexamita; species Hexamita inflata. The sequence goes on from CAXDID010001208.1 coordinate 88,715, forward strand.
AAACATTAGTTGGAATAAGGACGATCAATATGAACTCAAAAATAAAATAATCTAAGATGAAAGAACCAATAAAATTAGACCATACCTGATTTCAACTATCACAGGTGATACGATGCCGTCTTTATAAATTACAATGAAACAAATTAATATTTATTATAACGGACTCATGTTATAGAGCTCTCAGTTACATATATGGTATGATGCTGAGTGAAGACTACTTTCTGTTTTAACTAAATTATTCGTCTTAATTAATATACATAATTAAAAATAGAACTTACACATTGAAGAATAATTATCAATGAACTCAAAAGCATGATTTTGCGATGAGGAGCGAATAACATTCATTTGCCGGAATTCAATCAAAAGGCAATATAATCGTTATATAATTTAGTAATATAGTGCGTTCTTAGCGCACACTGAGGTCCGTTTTCATTTGTGATTTGCAATATAATTTACATCGTTCACCTCCAATAGCTCTTTAGAAAGTTATTGTAATCTTAAAATTTTAGATACATATTTAAATGATATTTTAGAAATCATAGAAAATTAATACGTTCCGTTTGCATTCACCGTATAACTGTTATTTACAGTATCAATGAAATAGTGCGTTTACAGTCTCAATGTGCGTACATTGTGCTTAGATACAATTTAAGATGTGTATAACAAAATGCGCTCGGAATCAATATACAACATTATTTGAAGGTATTTGGCGCTCGCTTCCAGTTTTACTATTTGCACTCAAATTTAGTTCGTTTTCAATATTTCTTTACATTTCTTTTCAGTCTCTATTTCCAACCATTTTAAAGCGAAATGTAAACGCACTATCTCAAAACACATCCATGATGACCATGTTATCTTCTATACTATGCAAATCCCTACAATTTCATGCAAATTCTCTTCATTCGCAGTAATTAACTATAAACAATTAATATTTTTAATATTTTTAGAAGTCGAGTTAATTAAACACGAAGCATTTAAAATAAAACTTATTCTTGTACTAACAATCAAGTTACCTTTTCTTATACAGTGAAGTTGTTAAGAACTCTCAAATACAGATTGAAATTGACTACACAAACGTTTTCGCAGTTTTTGGTCTGAACGCACCATAATAGGACATCTAAAACTCAACCGTTAACGTATCAATGCAGTTCAAGGTCGTTCAGGCGGCTCTCATTTGCGTTCAATGCGATATTTTTGTGTTCCAAAGCAATTTAATATTCCAAGCAACCGGAGACTCCGTTTCTGGGGTCATGTTGTTTTCAAAGACAATATTTAAGATGAAGAATAGCAACTTACAAGTTAGATTCAGTTCTGGAAAGAGCTCCGGGTTGATAAACGAAATACAAGACCAAATGAGCAACTTCACTCTCTGGGACGTTAAGATTCTGTGCTACAACTCCAAGCAAAGCCCGGAGAACGGATACCTGGCTTCGGCGGTACGAGTCCCGACGAATATTCTAACTACGAACACACAAGTTTGTAGAGATGCGAATACGAACAGAGTCGGTTTCCGAGTCGGCAGCGCAAGCCAGCTGAGCCCGAGCACCGAAGCGCTAAACTGCATGAGCATCTGCGAAAGTGGAAGCAACTTCGTTTACGGTATCTGCCTCTCGGACCTGACCCTAGGCGAGTACAAAACAAACAATGACACCTATGTCTGCGTTTCTCCCTTCGAGTTCAACGGTGAGGCGTGCGAGTGCGGCAAGGGATATTCGTTGAATATAACAAAGTGCGTTCATATTGTTGAGCAACTCACACATCTAAATGCATGGATCGTTGGAAACGTTTCTGAAATGTAAATTAAAATATCATAAAATCAAGCTCTAAATATAAATTTTGACGATATTGAATTAAATATTATAGGAAATACCACTTCTATTATAAATGAACTTCAATCAAATTATGATGAATTTGAAGCCCATTTAGAACTAAATACCTCCAGATTGAACGCAAAGATAGACGCTCAAACAGCAACTCTAACCGCCAAAATACAGGCTGACGCAGCTGATTTGTTATCCAACATAGTTCAAAACTCCTCCGCCCTGGACGGCCGCATCGCCGACCCTGCTCTCCGTGAACGCGACGCTCTCTTCGGACATCTCTCTTTTGAACGCGAGCATGCTGGCGAGAGACGCGAACGCCATCAGCAACCTGACCGCAATCAACTCCACCGTATCCACGATGAACGCCGCTCTGCTTTCTGATATCTCTTCGGTGAACGCGAACCTGTTGTCCAACGCAAGCGACTTGCTTTCCAAGATCGTCTCGAACTCCTCCGCCCTGGACGGCCGCATCGCCGGGAACGCGACCGCCTTGAACTCGCGGATAGACTTCCTGACAACCTCCGTTTCCTCTCAGGTGGCCGGGATCTACACGAACATCACGGCCGTCAACAGCAGCGTGTCCACCGTGGCTTCCGACCTGGGCTCTAACGTGAGCTCTTTTAACGCCAAGATAGCGGACCTGAACGCCCACCTGCTCTCGAACGTAACGGCGGTGAATTCTTCCATCGCGGACCTGAAGACGAGCACTACCGCCAACATCACCCAGGTGAACGCCTCTCTGCTGTCTCTGGCCAACCAGCTCCAGACGAACGTCTCGGCCGTCAACACGACCCTGCTCTCCGTGAACGCGACGCTCTCTTCGGACATCTCTCTTTTGAACGCGAGCATGCTGGCGAGAGACGCGAACGCCATCAGCAACCTGACCGCGATCAACTCCACCGTATCCACGATGAACGCCGCTCTGCTTTCTGATATCTCTTCGGTGAACGCGAACCTGTTGTCCAACGCAAGCGACTTGCTTTCCAAGATCGTCTCGAACTCCTCCGCCCTGGACGGCCGCATCGCCGGGAACGCGACCGCCTTGAACTCGCGGATAGACTCTCTGACCGCCTCCGTTTCCTCTCAGGTGGCCGGGATCTACACGAACATCACGGCCGTCAACAGCAGCGTGTCCACCGTGGCTTCCGACCTGGGCTCTAACGTGAGCTCTTTTAACGCCAAGATAGCGGACCTGAACGCCCACCTGCTCTCGAACGTAACGGCGGTGGATTCTTCCATCGCGGACCTGAAGACGAGCACTACCGCCACATCACCCAGGTGAACGCCTCTCTGCTGTTTCTTACCAGCTAGCTCCAGACGAACGTCTCGGCCGTCAACTACGACCTCTGCTCTCCGTGAACGCGACGCTCTCTTCGGACATCTCTCTTTTGAACGCGAGCATGCTGGCGAGAGACGCGAACGCCATCAGCAACCTGACCGCAATCAACTCCACCGTATCCACGATGAACGCCGCTCTGCTTTCTGACATCTCTTCGGTGAACGCGAACCTGTTGTCCAACGCAAGCGACTTGCTTTCCAAGATCGTCTCGAACTCCTCCGCCCTGGACGGCCGCATCGCCGGGAACGCGACCGCCTTGAACTCGCGGATAGACTTCCTGACAACCTCCGTTTCCTCTCAGGTGGCCGGGATCTACACGAACATCACGGCCGTCAACAGCAGCGTGTCCACCGTGGCTTCCGACCTGGGCTCTAACGTGAGCTCTTTTAACGCCAAGATAGCGGACCTGAACGCCCACCTGCTCTCGAACGTAACGGCGGTGAATTCTTCCATCGCGGACCTGAAGACGAGCACTACCGCCAACATCACCCAGGTGAACGCCTCTCTGCTGTCTCTGGCCAACCAGCTCCAGACGAACGTCTCGGCCGTCAACACGACCCTGCTCTCCGTGAACGCGACGCTCTCTTCGGACATCTCTCTTTTGAACGCGAGCATGCTGGCGAGAGACGCGAACGCCATCAGCAACCTGACCGCAATCAACTCCACCGTATCCACGATGAACGCCGCTCTGCTTTCTGACATCTCTTCGGTGAACGCGAACCTGTTGTCCAACGCAAGCGACTTGCTTTCCAAGATCGTCTCGAACTCCTCCGCCCTGGACGGCCGCATCGCCGGGAACGCGACCGCCTTGAACTCGCGGATAGACTCTCTGACCGCCTCCGTTTCCTCTCAGGTGGCCGGGATCTACACGAACATCACGGCCGTCAACAGCAGCGTGTCCACCGTGGCTTCCGACCTGGGCTCTAACGTGAGCTCTTTTAACGCCAAGATAGCGGACCTGAACGCCCACCTGCTCTCGAACGTAACGGCGGTGAATTCTTCCATCGCGGACCTGAAGACGAGCACTACCGCCAACATCACCCAGGTGAACGCCTCTCTGCTGTTTCTTACCAGCTAGCTCCAGACGAACGTCTCGGCCGTCAACACGACCCTGCTCTCCGTGAACGCGACGCTCTCTTCGGACATCTCTCTTTTGAACGCGAGCATGCTGGCGAGAGACGCGAACGCCATCAGCAACCTGACCGCGATCAATAGTAGTATTATATAGTTGAACTCCAGCATATTATCAAACATTTCTTCACTTAATAATTCGATGATATCAAAAACGAATAACTTAACATCTGATATTGTTGCTGCTAGTGCTAAGCTGGCACAATCTAATTAAGTATTAGACAAATTATTAAAACAACTTTCTGACATACAAAATTAAGTAATAGATTTAAATGAAGCTGAACTTGATCCACAATTTGACTTTGTACATGAAATTACCTTTGATATTATTTGTAACTAACAGCTTTTCATCTAAAGCTTTGATATCCCGGCGATAACCAATTCGATAGCGGCTTCCAACTTCTCGAGCAACGTGGTCTTCGGAGCCGGCGTGAACCTAAACAACGCCTTCATCGACGTGGCCGACAGCTCCTTGTCCATCACTCTTTTCTACCTCTTCCAGTCCCAGACATACTTCTACAACCTGAAGATCCAGGTCGGAACCCAGGTCGTGGGCTCTGGCTCGATCGTCACCGACCAAGGAGTTCAGATGGTGAACAGGCTTACGATCGTGTCCAAGGCTGCTTCTACGATAACAGTCCAGAGCGGCCAGCAGCTGAACTTCCTGGCCAGAGCGACCTCCGGAGCCAGCATCCGGAGCCTTCTTGTGAACGTTAACCTAGCCCTTGCTTCTTCTGGAAGCGTGTGCTTGATCGGAACCGCCACAAAGGCACTTAACGTGCGGAACTACCAGGTCGCCGGCTCTTACTACAGTGCGCAGAGCAGCTGCCTCGGTGTTTTGAGTGTGAACGGCGGCCAGGTCTCGCTGCAGACCGTCAACTTCAGTCCGCTCAGAGTCACTTTCGGGAACTTCTCTTCGTACCTGTTCGCGTCGGTTAACCAAAGCTCGATGCAGCTCCAGAAGATCGTGGTCCAGGTTGGGGCTTCGGACGCCAGCGCGAACGCGATCACCTCGATATCCACTACTGCCGTCACGGACTTCGCCTTCGGAGGCGTGATTACCTACATCAATAATTCCCAGGTCGACTTCCAGATCTCGACGTTCAGGGTCTTCGCCGCATACAACACCCAGTTCGTGAACAACTCGGGGCAGATGTTCGACATGCTCAACAAGTCCAACGTGGTCTCGGTGAGCCAGGTCTGCTACCAGGACTCCAGCAGGTTCCAGGCGGCGAGCGTGGTCGTGGTGGGGATCATATGCCAGGTCGAGGGCGTCTTCTCGTTTTCTAATTCCAACATAGTATTCTCGCTGGCCGGCGACGCCAACTTCCAGGGCATCGGAACGGTTGCTGTTATGACCTCTTCCTGCACCAAGGCCGTGATGATTGATCTTAACATGCAGGTCCAAATCGCCGTAAAAACCACCCAGTACGACGAGGGAAACGTCTCAGCTCTAATTGGTACCCAAGCCGGGCTGAACTGGTCGGTGCAGAACACGGTCTTCAACAACGTCCAGCTCAACAGAGGCAAGAACATGGGTGCGGTATCCGGATTCTGCGACGGCTGCGTCGGAACGATTCAGAACGTACAGGTGATCAACTCCACGCTGGCGGCAACCGGATACGATAATTCAGTAGTTGGTAGCATGGTAGGATATGTAGCTTCATCTTCTAACATTAATGTATTTTAATCAAGCATAAATAATTTACTATCTATATCAAGTGGTACCAGCTACTGCTACACTGGTTTTATATTCGGTTAAGCGTAATCTAGTTCAATAATATTAAATGGTATATCAATACAAAACTCAAATATATCAACATAGGCGAATAGTATGTATGCTTATGCCGGTGTGCTACCGTATGCTATATCTAGTATTATTAGCATAAATGATATCGCTATTATTAACAATAATGTTACTGGTTACTCAAGTACTGGAGCAGATGTGCGTTGTGGTTGCGTTTCAGGATAGTTAATGACCGTCACAATAACATTAATTCATTTAATGATTCAAAAATCACAAATTTAAACAATATCCCAAAGCTATAGTTCATTAGCAGCTGCTTCTATATCATATATTGATGGGTGTAAATTTACTGCTCTTGAAGTTGAAATATCATCAATGTACATTAATACAATATCAAGCGCTCAAAATTCCTAAGGAGCGGGTATGGTGGCTTGGTCTTGGAGTTCTACTAATATTATTAATCAAATCATATTTAATAACATAACTATAACCAGTTTAGGATCAAAAAATACTGCAATTGGTGGAATACTAGCTAATATGTCAGGTGGTAGTGCTGTGATCAACTAATTTAAAGCTATTAATTTGTTGTTTACACTAACTTCGCAAATAGAAAATATAAGTTTAGGAGGTGCTATAGGAATTGCTAAGTCGAAAGCTACAATTAATTTATATGATTGCTACATTTAACAAATAAAATACGTAGCTACTGGGTACTAATATACATTTGTGGGTGGGTATTTCGGATCATTTGATAATTGCACAGCTAATCAATCATAAAGTTAAATATTTAATTCCACTTTATCAGGAGTATCTCAAAGTACTGAAACGAATGTGGGAGGATACTTTGGAATTGCAGAATCGGCCACAAGACTTTACTTTGAAAACTGTTCTGTTCAATATATTAATATAAGTTCAGGGGGCAACACATGTAGATCAATTATGTTTGGTGGTCGAATTGAGTATTCATTTTGTGATGTCACCAAAATTTATGTTGGAAATTCTTATGCAACAACACTAGTTTCAACATAATCAAGAGCAGGATCTTTATTCGGACGTGTTTATCACTCTATTGTAAATTCAGTATTGATTAAAATTGAAAATATTTAGTTATCAGCAGTATCAACAACTTATGAGTGCGAAGTAGCATCCGTAACAACATCATTGTTAAACACAAGTATAGCTTTCAGAGATAGTTCGATCAAAAACGTTAATATTTACTCTTACTCTAAAAATTTGAACACACAAGCTTCTGGTATACATTCAACAGTAGAATCTTCAAATGTATATATTTATAATGTTGTGCTTGAAAGCATTAAATTAAAAGTTGATAATGATAACTATACAGCATCTCAATTCGCAGGGGCAATAGCGAGCTCCATGTCTAGATCAAATTCATACTCGTATGGAGCTTTATAAATGGACCATGTTATTATTAACTCTATATAACTTGAGGCCGTATATTCTTCAGATAAACAAGTTAAATTCTTAATTGGAAGAATAGTACCTTCATCCCCGGCTGTTTTCGTTTAAATTACAGATTCAGAATCAATGGGCGTTTCAACAGTTCTAGGTAATCCTGTAACTAACTGTTAACTCACACAACCCAATGGTAATGGTTGTTGAAGTGAACGACATATAAATTATGTAAATTATTGATTTTATGTAAATTCAGTATTTTCTATATTTTAGAATATAAATGAATATAATATCGTGGCCGCCTTTGTTCGGACCACTTATTAGCTTATTACTGTTGTCAAGATCTTAATAAGTTGACAACTATTAGAAAAATAAAAGAACCCTATTATTTTAATTATAGGTGTATAAGAATTTCTCGTTTATTTAATCTAGTAATTAGTATATTCAGGATTAAATTTATAATGTTATAACTATCAACGGTGAACATTCTGGCATTTGGTCGCTTAATCAGAAGAAATCAACGAATATCATTCTAATGCAAACCATTTTCTGTTGCAAGCAAACAAAACAGCACACTATCACCCCCGTGTTGGGAAAATATAGTCTGGAACGAAGCCTTTAGTTGGTATTCATTTTGAACATGCATCCGCACGTTGGCTTGTTACTTTCGTTGCTTGAAGTGGAAAATTATATGATTTAGTGATCATATTAGATGCAAATTTTGTTTTGGACCAAGATTATTCTAACCACACATCTGTAGCCACCAACAGGCTAAATTTATTCCATCTTCATCTCTAATCATGGCACTGCACCAATCAAAAGTTGCGCAAAAACACTGCAACAAACTAATCTCAATATTGAACAACATTATGGCCTTGAAAGTGTCTTTATAACTATCTGGAAAAATGTTCACTGATATCTAATATATTATTAATTATAATTAGAATAATATAAAGGGAATTAAACATTAGTTGGAATAAGGACGATCAATATGAACTCAAAAATAAAATAATCTAAGATGAAAGAACCAATAAAATTAGACCATACCTGATTTCAACTATCACAGGTGATACGATGCCGTCTTTATAAATTACAATGAAACAAATTAATATTTATTATAACGGACTCATGTTATAGAGCTCTCAGTTACATATATGGTATGATGCTGAGTGAAGACTACTTTCTGTTTTAACTAAATTATTCGTCTTAATTAATATACATAATTAAAAATAGAACTTACACATTGAAGAATAATTATCAATGAACTCAAAAGCATGATTTTGCGATGAGGAGCGAATAACATTCATTTGCCGGAATTCAATCAAAAGGCAATATAATCGTTATATAATTTAGTAATATAGTGCGTTCTTAGCGCACACTGAGGTCCGTTTTCATTTGTGATTTGCAATATAATTTACATCGTTCACCTCCAATAGCTCTTTAGAAAGTTATTGTAATCTTAAAATTTTAGATACATATTTAAATGATATTTTAGAAATCATAGAAAATTAATACGTTCCGTTTGCATTCACCGTATAACTGTTATTTACAGTATCAATGAAATAGTGCGTTTACAGTCTCAATGTGCGTACATTGTGCTTAGATACAATTTAAGATGTGTATAACAAAATGCGCTCGGAATCAATATACAACATTATTTGAAGGTATTTGGCGCTCGCTTCCAGTTTTACTATTTGCACTCAAATTTAGTTCGTTTTCAATATTTCTTTACATTTCTTTTCAGTCTCTATTTCCAACCATTTTAAAGCGAAATGTAAACGCACTATCTCAAAACACATCCATGATGACCATGTTATCTTCTATACTATGCAAATCCCTACAATTTAACTCAAATCCTCTGCATGCGCAGCAATTAATCGTTAATGATCTCCAATACCAATATTTCTAAAAAGTCAGCTCACTCCAAGCCACTTTAAGCAACAATAAGCTCCAAATCACTCAGTAGTCCGGCCACATCTTCCTCTACACCGAGCAAGTACAGTCAACCCAGATTCACCTCGAGATGAACAACGTGAACGTATTCGCCGTTTTTGGCTTCACTTCGCGTTCTCAAAACATCTCCAGCTCCACCATAAACGTTTCAATGCAGTTCAAGGTCGTTCAGGCGGCTCTCATTTGCGTTCAATGCGATATTTTTGTGTTCCAAAGCAATTTAATATTCCAAGCAACCGGAGACTCCGTTTCTGGGGTCATGTTGTTTTCAAAGACAATATTTAAGATGAAGAATAGCAACTTACAAGTTAGATTCAGTTCTGGAAAGAGCTCCGGGTTGATAAACGAAATACAAGACCAAATGAGCAACTTCACTCTCTGGGACGTTAAGATTCTGTGCTACAACTCCAAGCAAAGCCCGGAGAACGGATACCTGGCTTCGGCGGTACGAGTCCCGACGAATATTCTAACTACGAACACACAAGTTTGTAGAGATGCGAATACGAACAGAGTCGGTTTCCGAGTCGGCAGCGCAAGCCAGCTGAGCCCGAGCACCGAAGCGCTAAACTGCATGAGCATCTGCGAAAGCGGAAGCAACTTCGTTTACGGTATCTGCCTCTCGGACCTGACCCTAGGCGAGTACAAAACAAACAATGACACCTATGTCTGCGTTTCTCCCTTCGAGTTCAACGGTGAGGCGTGCGAGTGCGGCAAGGGATATTCGTTGAATGTAACAAAGTGCGTTAACGTAGTTGGTTAGCTAACAAATCTAACATCTTGGCTTAGGAAATGTTACGGAAATTATGAGCTAAACTTCTTAAAATGCAGCTCTTGATTTAAAACTGAAGCAATTAGATACTAACATTGCTGGAAACTCTTCATTTTTACTTGGTGAACTTCAGTCTGATTATGACACACTTGAGGCTCATTTAGAACTAAATACCTCAAGATTAAACACAAAGATAGACGCTCAAACAACAACTCTAACCGCCAAAATACAGGCTGACGCAGCTGATTTGTTATCCAACATAGTTCAAAACTCCTCCGCCCTGGACGGCCGCATCGCCGACCCTGCTCTCCGTGAACGCGACGCTCTCTTCGGACATCTCTCTTTTGAACGCGAGCATGCTGGCGAGAGACGCGAACGCCATCAGCAACCTGACCGCAATCAACTCCACCGTATCCACGATGAACGCCGCTCTGCTTTCTGATATCTCTTCGGTGAACGCGAACCTGTTGTCCAACGCAAGCGACTTGCTTTCCAAGATCGTCTCGAACTCCTCCGCCCTGGACGGCCCCGCATCGCCGGGAACGCGACCGCCTTGAACTCGCGGATAGACTCTCTGACCGCCTCCGTTTCCTCTCAGGTGGCCGGGATCTACACGAACATCACGGCCGTCAACAGCAGCGTGTCCACCGTGGCTTCGACCTGGGCTCTAACGTGAGCTCTTTTTAACGCCAAGATAGCGGACCTGAACGCCCACCTGCTCTCGAACGTAACGGCGGTGAATTCTTCCATCGCGGACCTGAAGACGAGCACTACCGCCAACATCACCCAGGTGAACGCCTCTCTGCTGTTTCTTACCAGCTAGCTCCAGACGAACGTCTCGGCCGTCAACACGACCCTGCTCTCCGTGAACGCGACGCTCTCTTCGGACATCTCTCTTTTGAACGCGAGCATGCTGGCGAGAGACGCGAACGCCATCAGCAACCTGACCGCAATCAACTCCACCGTATCCACGATGAACGCCGCTCTGCTTTCTGACATCTCTTCGGTGAACGCGAACCTGTTGTCCAACGCAAGCGACTTGCTTTCCAAGATCGTCTCGAACTCCTCCGCCCTGGACGGCCGCATCGCCGGGAACGCGACCGCCTTGAACTCGCGGATAGACTTCCTGACAACCTCCGTTTCCTCTCAGGTGGCCGGGATCTACACGAACATCACGGCCGTCAACAGCAGCGTGTCCACCGTGGCTTCCGACCTGGGCTCTAACGTGAGCTCTTTTAACGCCAAGATAGCGGACCTGAACGCCCACCTGCTCTCGAACGTAACGGCGGTGAATTCTTCCATCGCGGACCTGAAGACGAGCACTACCGCCAACATCACCCAGGTGAACGCCTCTCTGCTGTCTCTGGCCAACCAGCTCCAGACGAACGTCTCGGCCGTCAACACGACCCTGCTCTCCGTGAACGCGACGCTCTCTTCGGACATCTCTCTTTTGAACGCGAGCATGCTGGCGAGAGACGCGAACGCCATCAGCAACCTGACCGCAATCAACTCCACCGTATCCACGATGAACGCCGCTCTGCTTTCTGACATCTCTTCGGTGAACGCGAACCTGTTGTCCAACGCAAGCGACTTGCTTTCCAAGATCGTCTCGAACTCCTCCGCCCTGGACGGCCGCATCGCCGGGAACGCGACCGCCTTGAACTCGCGGATAGACTTCCTGACAACCTCCGTTTCCTCTCAGGTGGCCGGGATCTACACGAACATCACGGCCGTCAACAGCAGCGTGTCCACCGTGGCTTCCGACCTGGGCTCGAGCGTGAGCTCTTTTAACGCCAAGATAGCGGACCTGAACGCCCACATGCTCTCGAACGTAACGGCGGTGAATTCTTCCATCGCGGACCTGAAGACGAGCACTACCGCCAACATCACCCAGGTGAACGCCTCTCTGCTGTCTCTGGCCAACCAGCTCCAGACGAACGTCTCGGCCGTCAACACGACCCTGCTCTCCGTGAACGCGACGCTCTCTTCGGACATCTCTCTTTTGAACGCGAGCATGCTGGCGAGAGACGCGAACGCCATCAGCAACCTGACCGCAATCAACTCCACCGTAGCTACAATAATCCCAACAATAATTCCAATTATTCAATCAATTAATTCTTCAATGTTATAAAAGATAAGCGACTTAGCATTAAATATTTCTGATATTAACAATAATATCACTTTAACAAATACAAGAATAGACAAATTAATAATTTAGTTATTAGATGTTTAAAATTAAGTAGTTGATCTTAACTAAGCTGAGTTAGAACCTTAATTTGACTTTGTAGACACGACTATCGATATGGTGTGTAACTAATTAACATTCATCTAAAGCTTTGATATCGCAGCGATAACCAATTCGATAGCGGCTTCCAACTTCTCGAGCAACGTGGTCTTCGGAGCCGGCGTGAACCTAAACAACGCCTTCATCGACGTGGCCGACAGCTCCTTGTCCATCACTCTTTTCTACCTCTTCCAGTCCCAGACATACTTCTACAACCTGAAGATCCAGGTCGGAACCCAGGTCGTGGGCTCTGGCTCGATCGTCACCGACCAAGGAGTTCAGATGGTGAACAGGCTTACGATCGTGTCCAAGGCTGCTTCTACGATAACAGTCCAGAGCGGCCAGCAGCTGAACTTCCTGGCCAGAGCGACCTCCGGAGCCAGCATCCGGAGCCTTCTTGTGAACGTTAACCTAGCCCTTGCTTCTTCTGGAAGCGTGTGCTTGATCGGAACCGCCACAAAGGCACTTAACGTGCGGAACTACCAGGTCGCCGGCTCTTACTACAGTGCGCAGAGCAGCTGCCTCGGTGTTTTGAGTGTGAACGGCGGCCAGGTCTCGCTGCAGACCGTCAACTTCAGTCCGCTCAGAGTCACTTTCGGGAACTTCTCTTCGTACCTGTTCGCGTCGGTTAACCAAAGCTCGATGCAGCTCCAGAAGATCGTGGTCCAGGTTGGGGCTTCGGACGCCAGCGCGAACGCGATCACCTCGATATCCACTACTGCCGTCACGGACTTCGCCTTCGGAGGCGTGATTACCTACATCAATAATTCCCAGGTCGACTTCCAGATCTCGACGTTCAGGGTCTTCGCCGCATACAACACCCAGTTCGTGAACAACTCGGGGCAGATGTTCGGCATGCTCAACAAGTCCAACGTGGTCTCGGTGAGCCAGGTCTGCTACCAGGACTCCAGCAGGTTCCAGGCGGCGAGCGTGGTCGTGGTGGGGATCATATGCCAGGTCGAGGGCGTCTTCTCGTTTTCTAATTCCAACATAGTATTCTCGCTGGCCGGCGACGCCAACTTCCAGGGCATCGGAATGGTTGCTGTTATGACCTCTTCCTGCACCAAGGCCGTGATGATTGATCTTAACATGCAGGTCCAAATCGCCGTAAAAACCACCCAGTACGACGAGGGAAACGTCTCAGCTCTAATTGGTACCCAAGCCGGGCTGAACTGGTCGGTGCAGAACACGGTCTTCAACAACGTCCAGCTCAACAGAGGCAAGAACATGGGTGCGGTATCCGGATTCTGCGACGGCTGCGTCGGAACGATTCAGAACGTACAGGTGATCAACTCCACGCTGGCGGCAACCGGATATGTGGTTACAGCAGCCGGTTGTATAATTGGCTAAATATCATCTTCTATTATCGGTGTGTCTTCTACACTTTTAAATAATATTACTTTGTCACCAAGTGGAACTGATAGCTGTTATTCAGGCTTATTAATGGGATATCTATCTTTAAGCTAAATTCAAACACAAGAAGTATCTGTTTATAATAGTAGCAGCGTCGCTCTGGCTAAAAATATTTAACTATGTTCCGGATTAATAGCTTTTATTCAAACTTCCACAATGTATGTTAATTAAATATCTTTTTCAAATGATACAATGCAAGCTATTAGTGTTCCTGCAACGACAGGTAATTTATACAGTGGTTACATAGCCGGCTAAATAGTTTCATCCACAATTGTTTTGATTTAGAATATTAACATTATTAACTCGACTTAATTCGCTAATTGTATTTCTGGAAACGCCCAAATTTCTTTCATCGTTTCAAATATAAACACAAATTCAGGCGTAACAATTTAACAAGTTTAAGTAAACAATATCACATTAGCATCGACCAGTTCGGCTGGGAGTTCGTTAAGCGGTGTTGTAGTTAGTTTAGCGTCTTCAAGTTAGATTATTATTAGTTAAGTTTTAACTTAAGACGTTACTATAAACGGATAAGGATCTCTTAAAAGTCAAATAGGTGGTATAATTGCATAATTATTGTTGTCAAATATGACTTTGAGCAATTATCAAGCATTTAACCAAGATTTCTATTTACAAACTGGTGTTGGTAACGTTTCGATAGGCAGTGCTATAGGTCTCTCACAAAATTCAAATTCTACAATTTACGATTGTTCTATATAATAAATAAATTATACAGGAAAGGCTTAAGAGCAGAATATGGTAGGAGGCTATGTAGGCTCGATAATCAGCTCGAACTTGACGTAATCCAATTCAGTTATAGCCAATTCAACTGCATTCGCTCAATCAGTCGGAGGTGAAACTAACGTAGGAGGCTTTTTTGGACTCTCTGATTTTTCAGCAACCATATTCTATAATTGTACAGTAACAAGTATATCTGTAAGTTCTTCATCAACAACTTCAAGATCAGTTCTATTTGGAGGTAAAGTTGAAACTTCTAATTGCACAGCAACGAGTATTATGATAGTTAATTCAAACGCTACAACGCCAGTATCCGCGTAACCCAGAGCTGGTGGTCTTTTCGGACGTGTGTATTATTCTATTGTGAATGCGACTTTAATTAACTTGGAAAATATAATTTTAGTGGCATAAGGTACAACATATGATTCTTATGGTTAACATGACTCACTCAACAGCAACAATCCAACAATACATCTAAACGCAATTAATAAATATATATTAGTTATTTTACTATAGCCAAGTAAAAATAATTTATATATATTAATAATTCTTGTGGTTGATAATATTCAGTTTATTAAAATGAACGTAAAATGGACGTACTTCCTGAATTTTTCAGAAAATATTACCCTAACGTATTAAATTTTTTAATGACAAACTTCACTTTGTGTTAATAATATATATCAAGTTTAGTTACTCAGTTCTATTTCTTATCATAACTTTAGTGCATAACTTCAGCAATGTAGTGTAGAGTAAATATTGCAATTATCATTTATAAGATACCAAAATGATATTGAATACTATGTGTATAACAGAAACCCTAACATTTATTTTACTCTCCCACCTCCATAAATATGCACATTTTTCTCACACTGTACATATTATTAGATATTTTAAGACACACTACCTTAAGTTAACTGTCAAGCTTCACTCACTGCGACATCTATTACTTATTAACGCACGCACAAAGAAATATTATCTTTCAAGATATGATTCTAAAAATCATGTCCAACGCATTTTTCTCTGCACTGTAGGATTACAATGTGTATAAGAGCTATAATCACGCTGAAATATACAGTGTCAAACCAATGAAAATCGTATTCAAATATAAACGTAGCTGCATTGAAGTATAATAAATGCTATAACGTAAAGAACGTAAATAGCACAACAGTTGAAACATCTGTATTGAATTAATATCTCATCTGGAGGTGGTTAATTTTTACAATGTTTTTATTCATGTTATAATTAAGTGCGAAATTTTAAAACCTACATTCAGTTATACCACTTGATCTGTTAATATAGTCGGCATCTAGTAAATTGAAAAGCATGCTAGCTAGTAACGTTGCGTATTATAACACTTTCACATATAGCGATGTTTGCACGAAATTAATTTATTTTAAATTTTATTAAGATAGTATGAGATTCGGTTTTATTGTATTAGTTACTGTTTATGAATATGAATAAGGTTTGATCTAAA